>DWQW01000622.1:0-47108 GCA_018249695.1 Heliconius erato demophoon
ATTCCCATCTGGAAGAATAATTATTTTAAGTTTTTATAAGTATATGTATATTTGTAATTTGAGTTTGTTTATTAGTAGGTGTTTAGGCACATTTTTTCTAATATTTCAATATTGAAAAGACAAAACTGGTGTGAATAAGCTATTTATTTCGTGATTATATTCAATCAAAGATTATTAATTTTTCCCGCATATAGCAAGAAGAAAGACAACCTAGTGTTAAGACTCAGTTGTCTACTTTCTCTTCAGATTCGGGAAACTAAATATTGAATACTAAATATAATTGAGGCCAGTCGTGGCGCAGCGGCACGAGGTGTGACTGTAAAACCGACTGGTTGTGGGTTCGATGCCCACTCGAGGAGATGAAATATTTACTTAAATTTATATTTCCCTTTCTTTGCTCTGGTGTCGAGGTTAAGCGCGGTTTTGGGTTCCGCCACTCGCAATGCCTCCAGAATTCGGCAGAAAGTGGGGAACGGAGTGTCTTAACACTAGGTTCCCTCTGCCTACCCTGCTGTGTGAGTAATACAGCGTGAAGCTAAAAAATAATAATATTGAATAACGGAACTCAACGCCGCCTTATCACCAAGAAAGATAAAATTAAAATATTTAATTTCCTCTACTAAAACCGAACCTACGACCATTGCGTTTGCAATCAGACCGTGCTCCAATGCCATAGTGGATGAAATTCAAGGTACAGCTACATCAAAATTACCATTGAATCCACGACCACCTGCCTTCAATCTGATAACGTTCCACAATATGTTGTCAGTATGTAAAATACATATAACACAAGTGGTAAGTAACCTTAACATTGCTATTGTTATAGAGGTATAACAATGCGCTTACGCAACTTTCAAAATCCGGTTCAATTTATTTATTACTTGAATAAAAATTTTGAAGTCAGTTGTTTTAAATATTTTAGAAATTGTTTTTAGCTTTACATTGTACCAAGGGTAGTCCGATGGTGCTTAGGAAGGTTCCCCACTTTCTGCTGAATTCTTGAGGCATTGCGTGTTGACTGGAGGAGCTCAACGCCGCGCTTTGCCTATTCACCAGAGGGAAGGTATTAAATATTTTATTTCCAGTGAAAGGAAACGCATTGTCTGAACTCTAGATACCCTGGTTCGATCAGCCTACCCTGCTATGTATTTTTAATATATAGTATGAACCTAAAAAAAATATTATATCTTCTTTTTATATCGTATTTTTTATCGAACTTATCATTATTAAATCAACAACCATACATTTACGGATCATACATAAGTTATAAGAGTATTGAAGTAATTAGAGCAAGATATCATTTATTTCATATAGTACATACATAATAGACGAAGCGCGGCGTTACGCTCCGCCATTCACACGCAATGCCTCTAAATATGGACTTAATGTAAGGAATGGAGTGTCTTAACACTGAAACGGCTTGAAGCTATTTCTTTTCTCTACTAAAAATATAAATATTTCGAGCAATAAAAAGTTATTTACATAAAATATATATGAGAGTGTACCTAATAAAATTGCACAATACACATAATTTTGTATGGAATCATAAATCTGTATCAAGAAGCCACGGTCGTCGATAATCTGTGAAAAAGCTTACGTTTTTATTAGAATAGGGATATTTAGATCATACGATACCCAGTCAGCCAGTCGTGGCGCAGGGGCAAAAAAAATATATTAATATTTACATTTCTTCGCTCTGGTGTCGAGGCAAAGCGCGGCGTTGAATTCCGCCACTCAACACGCAGTGCCTCCAGAACTCGGCGGAAAGTGGGGAACGGAGTGTATTAACATTAGGTTCCCTCTGCCCATCCTGCTGTATGCTTTAATTATGTGTGATTTAATTAAATTTTAATTTACGATATTTTTTCCATCAGTCGTTGCAGAATTGAGTGGTTTTTTTCAACGCCGCTTTTATCTTATCAGATCGGAAAAATTACTAAAATTTAAATATTCTGCAAAGTGGGGATCAAATATACAACTATCACGCTTACGGCAATAATGTTCCACTGAGCCACGACGGCCTCCGTAAATTGATAACAGATATAGGACATGACAAACAATTTTCAAATATATTTTTTAAATATGTTGACAGGAAGTACCTTGTTATGTTTGTCTCTGGAGTTAGACTTCCCAGATGGGAACAGCACTCCTCAAGGAAGTTGTGGATATCGTGATCCAGGATATGTACAAAATGGAGTAGAGTGAATAGAAGGATAGAACCTGGCAACAAAAGCCGGGACTAATGAAGAAAACCATTTAGAAGAACCTAATTTCATTTATGATAGCGCCAGATATGTCGTCGCGCCTATCTCTATATTGCAGGATAAATAAAGAAAACTTAGTGACAAAACACTCTCAAAACACATTTATAAAAGATTATCAGTTAAGACATACCTATATAATTCTAAATATAAAATTCCAGAAATGAGACGTAAAAAATCGCATGCACTAAACAGTTTATTGTATTTTATAGTCATTTTTCTTATATCAAAGTGTAATAAATCACTATTCTATTCAACGATACATTAGTATTAGTGCGATTGAGAGATTCCATTACGAGGTTTTTGCATATCGATCATTATTTTATTAGAGCCCTCCCTTACTTTACTTCCCTTTACTTCCACTAATAGTTTTGTGTAATACGAAAATAATATTTTATTCCTCTAAAATGGATATTTATGAAGACAAATCTGTTTTTATTAATATGATCGATTGGTGTAGGTTTGTATCTATTTTGTGCTTATAATTTTTTTTTTGGCGTGATGGAGTGGAACAAACGTGTGACTGTTAACACGACTGTTGTAGGTTCGATCCTTTGTCGGGGGAATGAATTATTATTTATTAATATTTTCGTCTCTTCGCTCTAAAAAGACAAAACGCGGCGTTGAATTCCGCTACTCAACACACAATTCCGAAAGTAGAAAAAGGAGTGTCTTAACTCTAGATTTCCTCTGCGTACCCTGCTTTTGGTTTTGATTGTTTTTTTTTACTTCACTTTGTATTCTGCATTTATACAGAACAACAGAGGGTATCTAGTATTAAGTCACGTCGGTCCCAACTTTTCGCCAAACTTACGAGACATTGTGTGTTAATTGACGGAACTCAACGCTGCGCTTTGTGTACTAGCTCGGAGATTTATATATATATTAAGCGATAGATATTTATGAAGATAACTCTGTATCATTTTAATAATAAAATGATCGATTGGCCATGGTTGTATGTATTTTATCCTTAGATAAGATATTTTCTTGGATTTGTCTAATTTTGTTTAGCAAGCTGTGTTCCGTATATAGTAGGTTAGGGAGAGTGAACCTAGTATTAAGACATTATATTTCTCATTTTCCGCCTTATCTTTTAGATATTAAGAGTTGCCACGCCGCGATTTGTCTAGCTGCTTGAGACAACAGTCGCGGTTATAGTCCGACACCGGGTCAGTCGACGTTAGTGTTTGTGGAATCAATCCTTAGTCGGGAGAGGGATTACATTGAAATTATTATTATTTCTGCATTCCAGTAACGCAGGGCGCGGTGTTAAGCTCCATTATCAGGCAACATGTCAAATAATTGAATGTAATGTTTTAGGCAGTGTTTATTAAAATAAGTTTCTTGTAAAATATAATAAATAAAGATTTGATTTCTGTAAATACTTGTCGATTATTTTATATTAAATTCCCGCCTACGTAGATAAAGCGCAGCGTTGAGTTCCATTATTCAACAATCGATGTCTTGAAAATTGACTAAAAAATAATATAAAAACACTTAGTTATAAATATTTTACATAAAATCTTTAATTAAAACAAGTTTCTTATAAAATGTAAGGCCTTAATTAGTATAAGAGCAAGTTAAACTAACCGCGGACTTCATCTCTAGGATGCTGTAACAGATTTAACTCGGTACTCTTTCACGGTTAGAGATCATATTATGAAGAAATTATTTAATATATGAAATATTTAGGAACTATTAGTTGTTGAGGCCAGTCGTGGCGCAGCGGCACGAGGTGTGACTGCAAAACCGACTGGTTGTGGGTTCGATCCCCACTCGAGGAGATGAAATATTTACTTAAATTTATATTTCCATTTCTTCGCTCTTGTGTCGAGGCAAAGCGCGGCGTTGAATTCTGCCACATAACACGCAATGCCTCCAGAATTCGGCAGAAAGTGGGGAACGGAGTGTATAAATAACACTAGGTTCCCTCTGCTTACCCTGCTGTCTGCGGGATACAGCGTGAAGCTGATTTTTTGGTTGTAGCTAAACGCCGCATGTAGCGGAGTAGGAGGTACGAACCTAATGCTAAAACAATCCGTTCTCCACCTTGCGCCCAATTTTGACAATTGAGTGGCGCCGTGCTGTTTCCAGAACGAGAAAGTGAATATAATTCATTACCCCGAATAGGAATCGAACCCACGAACATTTTTTAGTAAGACGTTGTGCGGCTGCACCATGATGATCTAGACCTCTTGACACTTTATTAGCTACATCCTGCATAGAGCATCTAAGGCAGGTAGAATTTAGTGTGGAAATACTCCAATTTCCACTATCCAAGTCACAACGTGTTGAGTAGAGAAACTCAACGCTGCACTTTATCTTGCCAAAATGGCTTAATAAAAATAACTCGAATGAGTCCTCAGGCATTTAGAGGAATCCCCGAGTTGGAATCGAACCTATTATCTCCCAGTTTAAAGTCACACGCTAATCCCATTTTCCCATTAATTAAAGATTTTTAACGGAAATACAAGCTTAACAGTTCGTGATAATATTCGATCTACGTAAGCAAAAAGTTGAAGGTAGAATGCCACGCGATAACAAACCGACGAACCAAATGAGGGCTGTCATTAACGAAATTCTCTACGGATGTACCAGGCTGGCAGCCATCCGCGAAAAATGGCGTTGGACAGCGTGGCACACCACTAGCCTTTAAAACGCCTGGCACGACCGCTTCGCCAAGAACTAAAAGACGAAGAAGAATCTTGATTCTTCTTTTTCTTCTTCTTCTTGAAGAAGCAAATGTTGCGAAAAAATAGTAGATCATAAAATTCTCTGCATACTCTAAAAAATACTGAAAAAAGTTCACACTAATCCACCAAAATTCAGTTTCTTTTCAGTACCGAAACAAAATATTAACAGTTTTAGTATTTAGCATACAGGCAGGATAGGCAGAACATAATATCAAGATCCTAATATTAAGACACTCCATTTGCCACTTTCCGCCCAATTTTTGAGGCATTGTGTGTTGAGTGGTGGCACTCAACTCTGGCCATGCCTTGATGTCAGAGCGAAGAAATAAAAACGTTAATAAATAATTATTCATCCCTCCGAGCGGAGATCGAACCCACAACCGTCGCGCTACAATCACCTTATGCCTGCGCCACGATGGCCTTAAAATAGTTACCACCTACAAAATTTACATAAAGGTACTTACATATGTATACTGTAGATAGGTAAAACCATGTGAAAGAGGCTTAAGCGCGCCATGTTTACGACACGCCATGAATATTGAAAAGAAACTTGATTGAACATAACTTTTATAGCCGTTTTACTGACAAAGTTGAGATTTTTGCTATATTTGTTTTCTGTCTGATAAGATATGAGTATTGAGTGGTTCAGTGCATGTCTAAGCAGGTTTGTGATAGAAGACTGCAAGTTCATAACAAAAGAACGATTTCTTTTTATTTCCCTAAACGGTAGACAGATAAATCTGTTCAGATACTTTTTAAAAAAGATACAGAAGTAACCACAAAATATCATAAGAAAAGGCAAAAAATGGCGCGTACGATAAAAAAAATCTTAGTATGTTTCGCTTTGGCTTATCGGCGACATAACGGTTTTTGATTTCTTTTCCTATCCGAGGAAAAGATTATTGCATATTCGTTCTGGTAACTAGACAAAGCCCGGCGTTGTGTTCTCAATGTCTCGAAAATTAGACGATGGATAGCAAACGAAGTGTCTTAATACTAGTTTCCCTCACCTACTTTGCTAAATGCGGAATACAGCGTGAACCTTCTTATTTTTATCTAAAGTGGTTATATATTAAATACTTAATATTTCCACAAAACGCATGCAATTATCGTTAAGAGTATAAACGTAAATGCTTCAAAGGATAGCTAAATTACAATGCAGCTTAAATAACCTATATATTGATTTACTAAAGCTTTATAATTCAAAAATATGGTTTAATATAGAAATGGAGAAATTTAGAAATGGTAGAAGGTATAATTTTTAAGGAATTAAATAGAACAGGTCTTCGTATTTTCTGTATAGCAGGGTAAGCAGAGGGATACTGTTAGTGTAAAACCACATTTTTTTTAAGATATATCACTCCTCCCTAAATTCTTCTAGAATTCAACGTAAACTGGCTAACGGAAGTATTTTAATTGGAACGGAGTGTCTTAACACTACGTTCCCAGTTAGTGAGATACTATTCTAATGCGACGCGACGTCTTAATAATATTTTAAAAATACAATAATTTTGATATCATTAGTCAGACATATACCTCAATATCATTTCCACAACCTATAAAATAATGTTCTTAGATGTGTACTTTTGCCAGAACTGAGGTATATTCGAATTTATTGCGGTATTTTACATGTCTGAGTGCAAAATTTAAAGAGAGTGCGAAAAGCTACGCGTTTAACATATTTATATGGATTACAGATTGGTTTTAAACGTTATACTGTTCTTTTGAGATTATGAAGAGAGAGAATTTTTGTTTTGCTGGGTTTTTTATTTATTTTATTATTGTTTCCAAATAAGAGAATAATAATTTTGATTTTCTTTCAATTTTGCGGTTTATCCCGTAAATAGAAGGGTATACAGGTCTCTGCCTCTGAGTGATCTTAATGTCGATTCGAGTCCCTGCGTATTGAGTGGTGCAACTAAAAGCCGCCTCGTGACCAAGACGAGGGTTTGAAAATATTTAATAAATAAATTCCTCGGGCGGAAATTGAACCCACAACCTGTCGCATTTTGCACGCGTTGTCGTACGCTTGTGCTCCAGCGCCACAACTGGCCTTGATCTAATCTAATTTTATTTCTATTTAATATCACTATTTTAGCCATTCATAGTAAAAAAATCTTAAAATCGATATCTACGTATATCTACACGTAATCGGAATATAAATAAAAAATCGGAAGACATCCTGAACGAGAACCAATACAGTGACAATTTACTGCGAACAATGCATGCGACGTCACGACTATGACAGTAGATACTGCTAGTTTCATCTTAACTCAAAATGGTCCTTCGAGCCTGACTCTTATTACCACTACATAGAACTCTAAATGCCAAATCATTTATTGCTACTATATAAGGAATATTATAAGAAAATATAGGCAAATAGGTACGTGAACAATTTCAGATTACAGTAGACTGAGTTAAAGTAACTATAGTAGTTTGTATAATACTTATATAAATTATTATTTGTTGGTTGTACGTAAGATTGGCCGAAGCCAGAATTAAGTGGGGAAATTCGATGTAAACGTTTGAATCGTTTGTGAATAAACAAGAATTTTGATATTAACATCGATTTTGTGGATAATGAATTCGGTGCTCGGTTGAGGTTGACATTATGGGGTGAATGAATACTACGTTGAAGTAGATTTTATATATTACTAGTGGGCACGTGCAGCTTCGCCCGCGTATTTGCACCCTTAGGGGTGACTTCTAAAAAAAACCAAGAAATACGTGTTCAATAAATATTTTTAACAGCATGAATTTAAATTTTCATAAAAATCGGTGGCGATTTAAAGATTTTTCCGTATAAACTTTTAACCCCTTATTTGAACCCTTAGGGGGTGAAATCACAAAAACCATGAAACACGTGTTCAATGAAATGTTTTTAAGAGTCTGAATTTCAAATTTTATAAAAATTGGTGCCGATTTAATTCTTTTTCCATACAAACTTTCAACCCCAATTTCATCCCTTTAGGGTTAAAATTTTTCAAATTCCCTTCTTAGTGGATATCAAGAATATGAAAAGAAACATCTGCCCAAATTTCACGTTTCTACCATCAGCGGTTACGGCTCTGCGTGCGTCTTACCTCAGTCAGTCAGCACAAGTCCTTTTATATATATAGATACTAGACGACGCCCGCTTTTTGGCTTTACTAAACTATAATCTTTTATTGGGCAAAGTGATGTACGATGATCTATTTAATTCAATTCTAATATCACAAAGCTGAAATTTTTTTTAGATCGAATGCTTTAATCTCGGTAACTACTGGGTGAATATTTTTTAGTTTTTTTTAGCTTCTAGTAGAAAATCTAGTAACCATGTGTTAAGACACTCCGTTCCTGTTTAGATACTTACGTTCCTCATGTTTCTCTTTTCCGGCGAATTCTGTAGGCATGGCATGTTGAGTGGCTAAACTTAACGCTGCAACCCAATTTTGGATTTGAAAAATCCACTTATAGAACGAAGTTATAGACTATATTATAAATTTAAATACGTTAATATATATCAAGTGTTTCGTGTCCATCTTACAAAATTCTTTATCATTTTCAATGAGCTACTGGGGTAAAGCAAAAAAAATACAATCCATATAAAACCTAAACGCTTTATATCCTTCTTGAGATGACATTAGGAGGATGATTTCAAATTTGACTAATTCGAGATAGAAGTCAGAACACTGGACATCAATATACATTTCAAAGGGTAAAGTTGAAAAGTACCCTTAGGTTACAAGTCCCAGGCACTACTACGAGCTCTACCTGCAACGTGATGGGCACCCACATGGTGAACCCATGGATGCCATAAGCGCTGGTGCTGTTTCATTGTCAAACAGACAGGCCAATTTCAGAGAAGCTAAATTTGGTGAGTCGATGAATAAAACACATTACATTTTTATGTTCCTTTTGTACAGTTTAATTTCTTTGTAACACTCCGTATAATCAACACTACTGTTAGCACAAAGGAATTAAATAATGGCGCAGCGGCGGCACAAGCTTGCAACTGTAAACAGGTTGTAGGCTCGATTCCCACTCGAGGAAATTAAATATTTAATATTTTCGTTACTTCGCTCTAGTAACGTGAGTAAGTGCAGCGTTGAAAGTTCCGCCACTGAACACATAATAGCTCCAGAATTCGGAATAAAGTTCCCCACTTTCCGGAAATGTCTTACTGACATTAGAACGGAGTGCCTTAACACGGTTAGGTTCCCAGTTTACCCCTGCAATGTGCGGGATATAGTGTGAAGCAAAAAGAAGAGATTCAAATCAGCTATAAGTCAGGCACATGACAACTACCTACAACTTTTTTCTAGTTAGTCAACATTTAAACTAAGAGCTGTCTATAACAGGTGATATATTCTAAACATTGGAGGTAACTCTGACCGCTGATATAACAGTGATTTACATCGAATATATAAATGTGACGTAACTATCTAAAATAAAAAAAAAAACGTTTAATTCGAGTTACTAGTTCCTGAGATTATCGCTTACACCCAAACAAACACTTCAGTTTTACAATATTGGTATAAATATAATAAACTCAAAAGCTCTAAAGTTAAACCATTTATTTCTTCTTCACCGCAATAATTATGGTTATTTAAATTAAACTAAACTACTTTATCATCCATTGTGCGGAGCGACTACCATACTATACTGCTATCTAATAATAATATAAATGATGTCTGTACATTTGTTTAGATTTTACTACAACGAGGACAAATTATGAATTGTATTATGTTGTTTATCTTTTATTTTATACCTATAGTTATTAGTAATGTAGCGTGAAGTATAGTTTTAAATGGAGTTATGAAATAAATATGACAATCAATTTATTTTTCGCTTCCGCATTGCCTCTTTAGTAACAGAACTCAACGCCGCGCTTCGTCTCATTACCAGAGCAAGAAAATATTAAATATTATCATTTTTTGCAATGGAAATCGAACCCATAACCCGCCGATTACAGTCGTATCCTTATGCTCCTGTGCCACGACTTTCCACGATGAACGACGCGACGAAATTTAAACAAAGTCAGGACTACTAGTTAGTATGTTAACAGTTCATTAAAATAACAGGTGCTTACCGTACAGCCTCAGGTGAGTATAGGATATCTTGGTAGGAAAGACTGAAATATCGATACAATGGTAATAATAAACATTAGGCATTCTGGTTGTGGTCGCTCCGGGGTCTATGCCGCAGGTAGTGAGTTCGATTTAAATGGGATACTTAAGTTGTTTTGCTTATGATATATTTTTATTTGTAATTGTCCTTGACATCTGGTACAGAAATAAAATAAAATCTCTTTTTGGTATACCCTGTAACCTGCATATAACGAAGTAGGCAGAGGGAACCTAGTAAGATACTCTGCTCCCTACTTTCCATCCAACGTGGAGCTCAGTGCCATACTTTTTCTTACCAATATGGGATATTTAAAATAATTCCTACCCGAAGGAAAGAAATACTAACTTTTTCATTTCTTCGCTCTGTCGTCAAGGCAAAGCGTGGCGTTGAGTACCGCTACTCAACACGCAAAGCGTCAAAAATTCGGCGAAAAATTGGAAACAATTCTGTCTAACTTCGTATATACAGGATACAGCGTGAGGCAGAAATAAATAGGTACAAAGCCATTACTCTATTTTCTCTCTGTATTCTCTGCTATGCGAAAAAAACGGAAAGAACGAGTCACAAATAGAAATCGAACCCGCAACCATCACATTATGCACCACACGCTATCCTCACAGTCGTCCATTGCCCACTAAAATAGCAAATAAGCCAATTACAGTATATAAATAGACGTTTCATTTAGTATGACTATTTTTAGTGTAGCAACTTCAATGTAATGATTAAATAGGGCTCACGGCCTTAATTGATGGGACTTGAGACTTTGAATCGTTCGTAGATTGATTTTTTTTTGTATGATTACCAGCTATTTTTAACCGACTTCAATAAAAGGGGATTGTCAGTTTGACGTGTGTGTTATATTTTTGGAATTTAACAATATTAAACGATACCGGCCGTGGCGCAGCGGCACGAAGTGTGACTGTAAAATCGACTGATTGTGGATTCGATCCCCATTCGAGGAGATGAAGTATTTACTTAAATTTATATTTCCATATTGCCGCTCTGGTGTCGAGGCATAGCACGGCGTTAAGTTCTGCCACTCAACACGCAATGCCTCCAGAATTCGGCAGAAAGTGGGGAACGGAGGGTCTTAACACTAGGCTCCCTCTGCCTACCCTGTTGTGTGCGGGATACAGCGTGAAGCTGATAAAAAAAAACAATATTAGAGATCCTCAAATTTAATACAAATATATATATTAACATATATATGTGTATGTTTGTGACATGATTGTAAAAAAATCACGCTTTCTTCAAGCTTTCTTATCGTATAGCAAAGTAGGCAAATTGAGCCTAATTTTAAGGCACTCCGGCCAAATAAATTAATTTATTTAAATTATATAAAATCTCCACTGATAAGATAAAACGCGGCGTCAAAATAAAGCTACCAACTCGACTTGTGTTACCTTTTTTTCTGTTTTTGTTTGTTTTGGACTGTATAGTATACTGTTGATCTCAATCGCCTCTATAGTGTTGCTGGGTTTAATTCCCATAAAACAAAAGGCTGAGTTCGAAGAGCTCTGACCTCGGATTGGTAACCTTTTATGGGTGCTAACAGAGAGATTCTATGAAGTTGAAATCTATGAAGTTGCCTGTAAGCCACGGACTTCGGCTTTTGCTTCGCTTAAGTCGGGCAAAGACGACCGAGTAGGGCTGTAAACACCTTGTCAAGAAAATGTCGGCTTTTAATACCTGCAAATTTCGTGGAAAGCGGAGAGCGAAGAGTATTGACACTAAATTCCCTTATTCAACTCACCAAATAGAGATAGACAAAAAATAATCGAACCCACAGCCTCTACAATACATTATTATACAAAAGCCGTAATTAAAAACTATTCTATTCTACAAAACTAATCTAAAATCCACATTTTAAAATCACCATCCATCCCTTTCGGGCTTACTAAGAAACATTTGTACTAATTCGTTGCAATAAACCAACTCGTAATTACAGCACTTGATAAAGGACAGCTGTATAGCGGGCACGCGAGTTTTTGCATTTATTCTATTTAAAAAAGAAAAAAAATAGGCCGTCGTGGCGCAGGGGCGCATGTGACAGTGATGTGACAGTAGTGGATTCGATTACTATTCGGGGAAATTAATTAGTGTTTATATTTTTTTTTCATTTTTTCGTTCTGGTGCGCGGCGTTGAGTTCCGCTACTCAACACGGAAAGTGGAGAATTGAGTGTTCCCTCTGCCTACCATGTAATATGTGTGATATAGCTCTATCCCGTATATAGCAGGATTAAATTTTGAATCAATGAGACTATTTGGAGTATTTAGTACTTAAACTCTACGTTTTGTTAACTATATACATAGTTAAAAATCAATAAAGTCAAAAGTGATAATATTTTTAAATTCTATCTAAGTAATAAATGAAAATATTAAATATTTCATTCCCGCGATTGAGACATGAACCCACAAGCGGTGCGTTGTGAGTCACCTACTTGTGCCCATGCGCCACGACGGTCACTATAAAACTGTCAGCTTCACGATGTATCCCGCACAAAGCAGTGTAGGCAAAGGGAACCTAGTGTTAAGACACTCCATTCCCCACTTTCAGCCGAAATCTGGAGTCATTGCGTGTTGATTGGCAGACCTCAACGCCTCGACACCAGAGCGAAGAAATGGAAATATAAATTTAAGTAAATATTTCACTACTTCGAGTGGGGATCGAACCCACAACCAGTTAGTTTTACAGTCACACTTTGTGACCCTACGCCACGCCTGTCCTCTATACTATAAGACTAAGTAACTTAAAAACAAAATAAATTAAAATAGAAGGATTAACAATTAAAATCAATATAAATTTAACAGTCTCTTAAAAATATCTAATTAATAATATGAAACGGTAAATATATTTGCCGTTTAATGTAAACACTACAGGTTGTAGGTTCGATTCCCACCTACAAGATTGAAATGTTAAATGTGTTCGTTGCTGGTAAATGGGGACGAAGTATCTTAACACTAGGTTCCCAAGTTCCCTCTGCCTACCTTGCTGTGTGTGGGATACAGCGTGAATTTAAAAAAAAAGCGACAAACACAGTAAACGAACATGGTTTCTATATCTACAATGCCACATATGTATACAAACATTCGTAGACGAATAAACACAGCACCCTCCTTTGTAAAGTCGAGTAAAAAGTTAGTTCTTATCAAAACTAATATTTCATATTATATGTAGAAGACGATAGACAGGATATTCTATAATACACGTTTTACTTATTAATTTCTTATTTTACTTTATATGAGATACGATCTTGTAATAACTGAAAGCAAATTATATTTTTATGGAACTGACAGCACTGACATTTAAATATTAAAATTTTATATGATACGTACTGGTTAAATAAAATGTATATTGGTTATTATGGAAACGGAGCATCTTGACACTAAGTTTCCAGGTTCCCTCCGCCTACATTGCAGTGTGCGGGAAACAGCGTGGAGATAAAAAATAATTAAAAACATGCTGTTTATATTTTCCATATTTTTTAGAGGCCAGTCGTGGCCCAGCGGTACAAAGTGTGACTGTAAAACCGATTGGTTGTGGGTCCGATCCCCACTCGAGGAGATGAAATATTTATTTAAACTTATATTTCCATTTCTTCGCTCTGGTGTCGAGGCTAAGCGCGGCGTTGAGTTCTGCCACTCAACACGCAATTCCTCCAGAATTCGGCAGAAAGTGGGGAACGGAGTGTCTTAACACTAGGTTCCCTCTGCCTACGCTGCTGTGTGCAGGATACAGTGTGAAGCTGATTTATTTATTTTGATTTATAATTTCTATATCACTTATATAATATACACTATATTAGTTTACAGTCCTAAAGGGGTTGTATCTGGCAGACATCCAAAACTATAATCCAATACTAGGTATGGCTTTAAACCAATTGAAAACTCATAATTTACCTCTAAAGTATATTGTTACGATATACTCGTATTTCTTAGTTGAAAAACATTTTGATAAATAATTTTGTTTCAAATTGTTCTATAAACGTCTAATATTGAAGATTTTTTTTGTGGTTGTCGTGGTGTAGGGTTGTATAACAGTTTTGGGTTCGATTCCCTTCCGGACTAGTTAGTATTTAATATTCAATTTCCTCGTTCTGGTAACTAGTTCCGCCATTCAAAGATACTCTCGAGGGTTTGTTGAAAAGTGGGGAACGGAAGTGTCTTAACACTATGTTCCCGTTGCTGGGAACCTCTGCCTACCTTGCTATTCTGCCTCTTAATAAAAACAAATATAAATAATTATTTCCTCCGAGTGGGGACCAAACTCACAACGTCACGTTTACATTTTGGCGGTTAAGGGTTACTCCAAGTGGTTACTTCAACTGATGGTCAGATGAAGAACGCTCTATTTTTCTGCAATTTCTTAGCTTCACGCTCCTAGTACTCTAGTATCCTGCAATTAGCAGGGTAGGCAGGTAACCTAGTGTTAAAAAACTCCGTTCTCCACATTCTCTACCACTTAGCATTAATAAATAATGAGAAAGAAACGTACTTTTTCTTTTTTGAGAGAAACGTACTTTGTCTTCTCGCTGTGCATTCTCTTTCCCATTAATCGTGGGGAGCCCCTGGGGAGGCCTGCGAAAATTTCTAACCGCACACTACGTCACAGACTTAAATATCATCCACACCATACGGTTACATGGCACTCCACTACTATGCGGTTTCGTATAAACCACACAACCGTGGAATGGCCTACCTGCCGCAGTGTTTCCGGATCGATATGACATGGGTAGTTCAAAAAAGCGCATCTTTTTTTATGAATAGGATAAGGCAAATGAGCGTTCGGGTCATCTGATGACAAGTGATTACCGCCGCCCACGACCACGTGCAACACCAGAGGAGCTACAGGTGCGTCGCCGGCCTATAAAGTGGGTTGGGCGCCGGAGCCCGGCATTATCTGATGCGAAACGCAGTGGCGTAAAGCCACTACTTCACGCCGGTTTTAAATGCCGGGGGTGGTAATGATCCGGTCGAGTCTGCCCATGCGTGTTGCCATTGCTGGCGACGTGACTCTACCACACGTACTTTAGTCGCCTCTTACGACACCACCAGTACCAGGATGATTCTATTCTAGGCCGGGATCACACGGCAAAAAATCTATTCCCAATCTAAACGCCGGCAACGCAAGAGCTCCTCTGGAGTTACACGGGCTCCATCAGGGGATCCGGACCCTCGTGTGCCTTGTCCTTACCATAAATAAAAAAAAAATTATATTTCCACTCACCCTTTGCCTCGTACAAACTAAGAAGATGTTCCTTTCATAATTCCCGTCCAATTATACTAATTGTACAGGTCTCTTACTAAATAACTGCGGACCGCAGTTATATGACGCCAGGTGACAAGTGTGGAGTGTCTGCGGTTTGTTTAACCTTTTTTATGTTATTATAGACTTATGAAAGAGCTTTTCTGTCTATCTTTTTAATTTCTTAGGCTTTTTTTTGCTTTTTTTTTACTAATTTTTAAAAGAGGTGGTTTGCAGTTTGATATATATGTATGTATGTGTTGTTCTTAGAATTTGTTTAAATAAATAATATTTGAGAATGATGATCTATTTAGACTTCCAATCACGTTTGTTACATTTGTAAGTGTATGTATGTTGTCCACAAATTTCTCGGCAATTATTAATTAAACTAAGATGATTTTTTTGATTTAAAAACTTTTCCCCGCATAGCAGGGAGAAAATAAAAGAAATTTTAATAAGATTTCGTTTCTCAATTTTCGAAACAAAGCGTGTAACACCCTGCTTCATGTTGTTATCAAAACAAGGAAATTAAAACGATTTATTGCCACGAATGGGAATCGAACTCAATTTACTACTGAACAATATAGAATTGAACCCATAGCCTATCATTTAACTCCACAAAAATATTATTTAAATATCCTTTTATATATAACTACTTGACCGTAAAAAAAACTAGAAATCATCTATTGTATAGAAGTAGACATCTGTGGATGCTAGTTTTAATAAAGGGATTGTCATTCACTCGGATGAATGTGAACCTGTTCTTTTCAAGTCGCTAGACCACTTTGGGGTTTTAATTCATAGATTTTGGAATTATTATAATAATCTTTTATATTATTTAGTGGAGCAGTAGCTATTTGGTTGGTTTGGTTGTGGGTTCGATGTTCAATCAGTCTAATTTTGTTTTAGTCATTTTCATTTCCACAAGCCTATAGACAAAGCGCAGCGTTGAGTTCCGCCACTCGAACGTAATTGCACGGAGTATAGGAAATTGAGTGTTTGCTCAAAAATCATACCCCCAAAATTCGTTGTTGAAAGTTGAATTCGAGAGGCCAGTCGTGGCGCAGCGGCACGATGTGTGACTGTAAAACCGACTGGTTGTGGGTTCGATCCCCACTCGAGGAGATGAAATATTCATTTAAATTTATATTTCCATTTTCCCTGCTGTGTGCGGGATACAGCGTGAAGCTGATTTAATTTTAATTTGATTTTTAAGTTGAATTCGAACCCACAATCCTCTCCTTTACAATCCACACGCTGTACCGCTGAAAAGCAAAACAAGTTTTTATACAACCACAACAGCAACTAAACTTATAGAATATTTCTATCAAAAAACATTACGCTGCGTGATTAGAAATAAATGTACTTCTTCTTGGTATCATTTGTGATGTACAACTTTTTCTTGCAGCTTGGCCGTTATTTTAATTTTTATTCACAATTGTGCCTTATATGATAGTTGAGAAAATGATTTAATGCTATCGATAGAGGCCAGTCGTGGCGCAGCGGCACGAAGTGTGACTGTAAACCCGATTGGTTGTGGGTTCGATCCCCACTCGAGGAGATGAAATATTTATTAAAATGTATATTTCCATTTCTTCGCTCTGGTGTCGGGGAAAGTGGGGAACAGAGTGTCTCAACACTAGGTTTCCTCTGTCTACCTTGCTGTATGCTAGATAAAGCGTGAAGCTGATATAGGTTCAAATTCCTTTTCGAGAATTTTTTATAGCTTATATTTTTTTAATAGTTACTTGCAATATGAAATAATAGAATCCTTGTTTTATAGCTTCACGATGTATCTCGCATATAGTAGGGTATGCAAAGGGAATCTGGCAATCGAATGTTAAGACACTCCTTTTTCATTAAGACATTTTAAATTGCCGTTTTCCACTGAATTCTGGGAGCACTGCGTGTTGAGTGGCAGAACTCAACGCTGCGCCTTGCCTCGTTAGCAAAGCGTGAAAATTATATATTTTTTATATTTTTATTCATTTTAAATTAATATTTTTTTAACCCATATTCCAAACATAGAAGGGTAGTAAGAATCTAGTGTAAAATCACTCTGTTCTAGAGAATCTTCGAGGCATTGCGTGCTTAATAGCGGAACGAGAACGTTTCTCAACGACGCACTTTTTTAACAGGCTAAAAAGAGGCTGAAATTCTTTTCTTACTAATAAAGAGATAATATCAGTAAACAAAAAATACTTAAGATATATTCATCTGACTTAGAACTACCTAATTAACTATTGTATACGAGTATACAAATATAGACATATATTTCACTGTTAGAAATAATTTTATGCTTTAGTAAATTGGATATATAATATATCCAATTTACTAAAGTATAAAATTATAATATAACTTTTTTTTTCTCCACAATATAACTCACACATAGAAGAGTAGGCAGAAAGAATCTAGTGTTAAGACACTCCGTTCTCAATAAGACACTTCCATTACCTTTTCCGTCGAATTCTCGATGCAACGCTATAGCTATGCAACGAATAGTTCAATGGTCAAGGGAACCTATGGGTTTTGGATGGAACCCATTATGTGGTATACCTACCTTCAATATTTTCTCGGGGATTTAGCATGTGTCTTACATCCTACTAATATTATAAATGCCAAAGTTAGTGAGGATGGATGTTTGTTTGACTTTCGCGCAAAAACTACTGAACGAATTTAAATAAAACTCTATAATAATATAGCTTATATATCAGAATAACATATAGATTACAATTTATGAAAATAAAATAAATAAATCAAAATAAAAAGAAAATTCAGGCCAGTCGTGGACACAAAGTGTGACTGTAAAATTGACTGGTTGTGGGTTCGATCCCCACTCGAGGAGATGAAATATTTACTTAAATTTATATTTCCATTTCTTCGCTCTGGTGTCGAGGTTAAGCGTGGCATTGAGTTCTGCCACTCAACACGCAATGCCTCCAGAATTCGGCAGAAAGTGGGGAACGAAGTGTCTTAACACTAGGTTCCCTCTGCCTACCCTGCTGTGTGCGGGATACAGCGTGAAGCTAATTAATTTTTTTAATTTTTTTTTTTTTTTCTACAATTTATGTAAAGTTTCGCATAATTTAGCTACAATATAACAATAAGTCTAAACGGGCGAAGTCGAGTTCGGGGCGCTAGTCTCTATACACACTTCACAATTACAATTTTTAAATAAATTATATATATTTTTTATAAATACGAAGCTAAATAAGCTTTCTAATATAAAAAGCTTCTTGAAAGCTTACATTTCCTTACATCATAACTACTTAGCGTTAATTTGTTAAAAGGTTTGAAATTACAACAATATCAAAAGTGGCATCAGGTAGCGTAAAGTGAAAGTTAAACGATACGGTGGATGAGTCACAGTTATTAAAACTATATGATAAACTAGCGACCCGGTCGCGGCTTCGCCCGCTCGAATTGCGTAAATATTAATTTACTATTTTTACTAGCATTACTTTCGTTTTCTAATAATAATATGATTTTAAAAACTATATCTATATTTTTTTTCGATTTCAGGTAGTCGTGACGCAGGGGCACGAAGTGTGACTGTAAACGCTAAAGGTTGTGGGGTCAATTCAAAGAAAATGAAATATTGAATATTTTCATTTCTTCGCTCTGGTATCGAGTTCCATCACTCAACACGCAATGCCTCCAGAAATCAGTGGAAAATGGGAATGGGGTGTGACACAATGTTCCCTGTGCTTACCTAGCTTTAGCTAACTGACGCTGAAAAAAATCTATACCTATATTGAAAAGTAAGATTCATCCAATTCATAGTTATAGCAATTTTATCGAACAACATTCTTTAAAATGGTATAACTTCTTTAATTATAGTGAAATAAATATATTAAGGAAATGTTAAATTCAAATTCAAATAAGTAAAGTCAAGGGAAACTTGTCAAAGTACAATAGTAAAAACAGCAGATAAATCAGTTAAGTCGTTTCTGAGATTAGCGTGAACAAAGGCACAAACAGATAACAAATTATTGCTATTTTTAGGGTTCTGTACCTTTTAAGAAAACAAGGAATCCTTATGAGATCACTTTGTTGTCTGTCTATCTGTCTGATTGTCTGTCAAGAGCCTTTATTTCAGGAACGCTTGGAGAGATCGAGTTGAAATTCGAACCATATACCTAGATTTATGGCCCCATGATTTTCTCAAAAAAAAAAGAATTTTCTACTTTTACTTATAAAAAAGATATGGCCGTTTATATTGCAAAAACGCGTATTTCGACTCTATAAAGTGAAACCAAAATTAATAGTCTTCCGGTTGACCTAGAATTATGAAATTTGGCAACTAGCATCTACAGGTAGTATGTATTCAGGAAAAAATCTGAAACTATACATTTGTGGTTAAATCCTAAAAAGTAAAAGGGGCCAACATTTGATATTAAGGCCGCTAGTTCAAAGAGGCATCAGACGAAAGGGCTAAACTAAGATTAAATTTTAGAAAAAGCTCGAAACCTCCAAGAACGGGGTTCTACGGAACCCTAAGTGGACGAATCCGTCTCGTGCTTGTCCAGTTTTTTTCATATAATCAATAAATCTTCACACTGATTTCTTATGATTTTATTATTAGTACAGATACATATTATAACTGAGTGGTTAAGATTTTATTTTTATTTTAAAAATAATTTGAGAATGAGAAAAGAAGGAACCCATTGTTAAGACACCGTCTAATTTTCTTATCAAAATATTTTTTTTTCTTTTGTAATTAGGATATTAAAAAAAACTTTTTACTATCAAATAAAAATTAAAATTATAAAACATCATCTCGCTTTACCTGCATCATAAGTATACAAACGAAACCTACTATTCCGTTCTCGTTCATTTTCGTAAAATTATGTATGTAATAACGTAACTCAACGCCGCGATACCATAATGAAATAAACTAAAAAATCTTGGACATCTCACTAAAAACTGACCCAACAACCGAATGAGTCACGTACAATTATTCATGCGCGCGCGCCGCTATCGGTCCGTGTTGCTGTACCTAGCTATCGTATACAGGGTGACTCACGTTACGCTTTGTTTACTTTCATAGTTTTTTTCATTGCTTTAGCTTTAAATGTTGGTATTTTAGTTCAACCATTATTGCATTTATTGCATTTATTATGCTTTTATGATTATAACTTGATAGGTTAATTACAATGATTTGCATATAGTATCATGTTTGTGAGCGTTGTGGTAAAGTGGAGTGGACTGTAAATGTGATGGTTGTGAGTTCAATTCTTATTTCGGGGAACATTATGACACTTCTGTTTCCTATTTTCAGCCGAATTTTGGAGGCAGAATAAAAAAAAGTTGCAGAATTGGAAAAACAGTTTTCTTACTCCAATGTTTACGCTACGGGCGGAGAGCGGAGAACCAATTGTTACACTTAATTGTCTATGCTTATTCTTCTATATGCGGAATATAGCTGGAAGTTGACATTAATCATATTCATAGATTTTTTACGGATCGAACCCGCAACCATCGTATTTTCGTCTTAAACTTTCTACTGTGTATAGCACAGTAGGAAAGTTATAGACTAGGCTAGGCTAGGCTATATAGCTTCATCTAGATAATTACATACACGCTCTTTCTCACATAGCAAGCAGGTAGAGAAAACCTAGAGTTAAGACATTCCGTTGCCTACTTTTATTGAATTTATGAATTGGCGGAAATCAACGCCACGTTTGTTCTACTAGATAAGAAAAAAAAAAAATATAATGTTTTCCTCAAGTAAATATCGAATCTACAATCACGGCGTTCACAATCAGGCGCTGTCCCACTGTGCAACAGTAGCCTTATCTACCTACTTATTTTTTTATCTTCACAGTTAAAGCACAACAGAGTAGGTAGAGGGAACCTAGTGCTAAGATACTCCGTTTTAATTAAAACACTTCCGGTCACCACTTTCCGGTGAATTTTGGATTCTTTACGAATTGAATGGCGGAACTAAACGCCGCAAACAACGATCTCTGCTACTTGCAATCCTCCAAGTGGGAATCGAACCCACAACCGTCGCGCTTACAGTCGCTCGCTTGTACCACTCCACCACAACAACCTCATGTAGATTAAAACACAAAACAGAAACTAAATAAACCTAATAACGAAACTTAAACCGACGCTACTGGCGGAGAGCGGAGAACCAAATGTCACGCTTGATTGTCTCTGCTTATCCTTCTATATGCGGAATATAGCTGCAATTTGACATTAATCATATTCATAGATTTTTTACAGATCGAACTCGCAACCATCGTATTTTCGTCTTAAACTTTCTACTGTGTATAGCACAGTAGGAAAATTATAGACTAGGCTAGGCTATATAGCCTCATCTAGATAATTACATACATTCTCTTTCTCGCATAGCAAGCAGGTAGAGAAAACCTAGAGTTAAGACATTCCGTTGCCTACTCTTATTGAATTTATGAATTGACGGGAATCAACGCCACGTTTCCTCTACTAGAAAAGAAAAAAAAAGAATATAATGTTTTCCTCAAATAAATATCGAATCTACAATCATGGCGTTCACAGTCAGGCGCTGTCCCACTGTGTAACAAGAGCCTTATCTACCTACTTATTTTTTTATCTTCACAGTTAAAGCACAACACAGTAGGTAGAAGGAACCTAGTGCTAAGATACTCCGTTCCTATTAAAACACTTCCGGTCACCACTTTCCGGTGAATTCTGGATTCTTTGCGTATTGAATGGCGGAACTAAACGCCGCAAACAACGATCTCTGCTACTTGCAATCCTCCAAGTGGGAATCGAACCCACAACCGTCGCGTTTGCAGTCGCTCGCTTGTACCACTCCACCACAACAACCTCATCCAGATTAAAACACAAAACAGAAACTAAATAAACCTAATAACGAAACTTAAACCGACACTAAACAATCCCACAGATAAATAAAGTATATTGGTCTATTCTAATATGCAATAATTTAGTTTTAATATTGCTATGTTAATTTTGCATAAAATATTTAACAAACTAAATTTATATATAATGCACGTAAACGGGTTATAGTTAGGCCGCGATCGGCAAATTGTGAAATCGATTTAGAGTGTACGATACGATTTATATATACTCGTATGTATGTATCAAATAAAAAAAAACCAGCTTCACGCTGTATCCCGCACACAGCAGGGTAGGCAGAGGGAACCTAATGTTAAGACACTCCGTTCCCCACTTTCCGCTGAATTCTGTAGGCATTGCGGGCGGAACTCAACGCCGCGCTTTGCCTCAACATCAGAGCGAAATGAAAATATAAATGTCAATAAATATTTCACTTCCTCAAGTGGGGATCGAACCCACAACCAGTCGATCTTACAGTCACACTTTGTGCCTCTTTGCCACGACCGGCCTCTATGAATGTATCAACTTATAAATAAAGCATTAGCTTCACGGTATATCCCGCATATATCTAGAGGGTCTAGGATCCTACTATGTAGGCGGAGGGAACCACGTGTAAGACACTCCGCTCCAAAAAAACTCTCCGTGCCTTTTGCGAGACTTTGCATGTTAAATGGCAGAACTAAATGACGCGCTTGTTATTGTTACCTGAGCAAGGAAATGTAAAACACTTCGTTTCTCGGAGTGGGAATTCGAACCCATAACCGTCACGATTACCATCAAACATCTCGACGGAGACCCTCTATAGCTGTGGCATATTTTTTATTTATTCCTACTTAGAGGCCTGTGCGACTGTAAAGGCAACTGGTTGTGGGTTCAATCCAGCTCGAGGAAATGATATATATTTTTTTTAATTTATATTTTTATTTCTTTGCTATGGTGCCTCCAAAATTCAGCGGAACGTGAGGTACAGAGTGTCTTAACATTAGGTTCCCTCTACCTACCCTTTATGTGGGGTATAGCGTAAAATATATATTTTCTTAATCTTTTATCCTAAATTCTTCTCACAAGCAAACTTTATCTTTATAATATTAAAGGCCTCTTAACACTAATATCGTATGCTCTAAAGTAGCTTGAAACCAGTTTTTATTGGCACAGCGGCCAGGAGGGCGCGACATTGCTCCGTTCTAAAGTTCGTGACTGTGGTATACGGTTTAGTTCCTATATGCGTCCTTATTTAATAACATTTTAATATATACATACTCATATATTATACTGTGATGTAAATCGTGTCATAATAATTGTTTATTTTCTTTTGAACTATATAAATCTATATAAGGTAGTGGCGTAGTGGCACAAGCGTGCGCGATAGGTTGTGGGCTCGATTCCCACTCGAGAAATGAAATATGTGTTTCTCTGGTATGCAAATCGCGGTGTTGAGTTACGCCACTCAACGGCGGAAAGTGGCGAACTCAAGTAACAAGTATTTAAATATCTAATAAGTATATAATGGAAACAAAGGGTGTATATATATATATCCCCCAGGGTTCCCTCCTATGTGTGAGATACAGTGTGAAGTTAAAAAAATCAATCTAAGAGGCCATCATGATGAAATGGGATGCGATGGTACTGGGTTTGATCTTTATTTGTGGAAATGAGTTTAACTTTTTTCCACTCTGGCAAAAGAGTGGTGTTAAGTTTCGCAACTCAAAACACATTGTCACGGAAACGGGCGAAAACTAAAATTAAGTGTTTTAACACTAAGTTTTCTTTGCCCAATTTACACGCAGAGTCTTACAAATCGAATGGAAAGTGCTTGGGCTTATGCGGGATTAAGCGTGAATCTTGCAAGATTAGAAAAACACAACATTTAACTATCTCAAATTTTCAACAAAAAAAAAGGGTTAACTTACGTATTTGACGAAGGATAAAAATCATACAAGAGATTTCGTTTCTAAGAAGATATGCTACAGCCAGACCTAATTTAGATGTGTATCACATTTTTTATTCAATAGCCTCAAAAGAGTCGTGACGAGATATGTTCTCACATACATACATATGTTAATATTAAAAACGATTTAATCTACTTTAAATTAAAGATGTTTCATACATTTTAATATGAGATAATTAGGTAAATTATAAGGTGTTTAAGAGGGACAGTGTCTGACTGTTCTGAACGCGACGGGCGACGGTTCTGAGTTCAATTACCACTCGTGGGAATAAATTATGATTATTTTCCTCGCTCTAGTAGCGATGGTGGACGTGGTGTTAAGTTCCGCTACTCAGCATATAATTAGGCGGAAAGTTAGGAAGGGTATGTCTTAGCACTAGGTTCCCTCTGTATAAAATACACACTAGATTCCCTCTAACCTGTTAATTTAATTATTCCGGTTCATGAAGTACAACCTGGTGACAGACGGACAGACAGAGAGCGGAGTCTTAGTCCCGTCTTACCCTAATTAAACGAACTACCTTAAATGAAAAAGATTTTTTTAAAAACAGAATAATTAGATAATTTGTAAGAGGTCATCTTGACCCAGTGGGTTAGTTTCAGATTGTTAACGAGATGGTAGTGGCGTCGATTCCCAGTCGAGGGAATGTATTACTTCCATTCCACCATAGGGCCTTTTGAGAGATATTGCATGTTAAGGACTTAACATGCAATATCTCCGATTCGGGTGAAACATGAAGAACATAGCGTATTACCACTACGTTATCTTTGCCTATCCCGCTAAATGCGTGATAAAGCGTGTATCCAAATAAACGGGGTTACAATAATTCATTTTTTTGAACTTGTATTACCAATCACTTACTTGTCATAGTTTCTTTTGATATAAAAAGAGAATAACAAAACTGTTTTGTCCTTTGTGGATCAATTTAAGTCAAACATCGATTGACTTCAAAGGAGTTGCGGCTCCGGAAATTGAATCGGTAAACGTAAATATATATATTTTGGGTGAAAAAAAGGATAGACGAATCGTTAGAAACTTACCTTTGAAAATTGTGTTTTTTTTTTTAAATATTATATTTAAATTTTGCTACAAATTGGCAATGGTTTTATGGGAATAATGATAGAGTATTTTTTTAGTTTCACGCTTCATCCCGCAGATTAGATAGATCGAGAGAAAGGGAACTTAGTATTAAGAGCCATTCCCATTAACACACTTTGGGTTCCCAATTTCCGCTGAATTCTCAAGACATTTAGTGCCGAATGGCAAACTCAACGCCGCGCTTTTCTTGCGCAGTGAGAACAAACTGATTATATACAAGATGAAAATGATAACGTTAAACTCAGTTTGTTTTTAAGGGCAAAGTTTTTAAGAACAGCAAAATCTAGTTAATATATACTCGTACATATAGTAAAATCTAAGAGAACAAAATGTTATAGTTTCGAATTCTGCATAATTTAAAATAACCACTTCATTAATTTATTTATATTTGTTGTGACACTATGGAACAGCGCGCGACGTTGAGTTTTGATATTCAACATGCAATATCTCAATATCTCAAAAATAAGTGAAATAGAAAGCGAAGTGTCTTACCACTATATTCCCTATACGTACCCTGCTACACGGAGAGCTTTTTTATCAAATTGTACCATAAAAGACCAAGCCTTAACAAAAAAAAGCAAAAAATCCACATCCAAAATTCAAAACTAAAGCAAGAAAACTAGTTTAAAACACAAACATAAATATTCCTAAGCATAAAAACTTAGCTATAATATCTTACATCGTCAAAATAAATCTACTGTACGGAGCACGTCCTCTTGCCCTTTCGAGAGTGCAACTTAAAAGTACCTCAAGCTATGGAAAATCGATCTTATACCTCTAGGATAAGTGCTAAAATGACGGAATTACATATAAGAGAGGTGGTAACCGGTTTAGTAAGAGCTTGCCACCGAACTACGCATCATTGTGCCAGCCTATGTTGTTTTGGATTTTAAATAGCTACAATATTATTTTGTGTTTATGTTAATATTATTTCTGTGAAATTGATTTTGAATTATTTAAATGAAATGGGATGCCGTTGTGGTTCAAGCGCTGTCTGATTGTAAACGTGACGGTTGTGGGTTTGATTCTCTTTCGGAAGGAATTATTAATTATTTTTATTATCTCGCTCTGGCAACAAGACAAAGCTGCGTTGAGTTACGTCGTTCAAACTAATGTTTCGGAGCTTATTATATGTCTTCAACTAAGTTAAAAAAAACAAATATCAAATATAATGTAATAGAGGCTAATCGTGGCGCAGGGGGGGGTAAGTATAACTGTAAAATCGACTGGTTGTGGGTTCGATCCCCACTCGAGCAGATGTAATATTTACTTTAATTTATACTTCCATTTCTTCGCTCTGATAGCGAGGCAAAGCGCGACGTTGAGTTCTGCCACTCAACACGCAATGCCTCCAGAATTCGGCAGAAAGTGGGGAACGGAGTGTCTTAACACTAGGTTACCCTGATGTATGCGGGATACAGCGTGAAGCTGATTTTGATTATTAAAAATCAAATATACTACCTAAATATTATTTTTATAGTAAAAATATTTCTATATTATAATACTTCAAGAAGGAATCAGTCAACTATAAATTTAGTTTTCAACATAATAAAGTAACATGCCGCCAGACACCTACCTACTTAGTATGTAATTAAAATAATTACCGTACATTATATATACAATATGGGTGATTCTGTTATAGTTAAGATTCTTTTCCAGATTAACAGTTTTGATAAACAGATAGGAGTGCGAGGTTTCAATTGAAAAATTAAAGATTTTTAATGAAATTATAGAGATAAATGAGGCCAGCCGTGGCGAAGGGGCACAAAGTGTGACTAAACGAGAAAGATTGTGAGTTCGATTCCTACTCCAAAAAATTAAATATTTAATGTTGCCATTTGCTTCGCTCTGGTGTCGAGGCAAAACGTGGCGTTGAGTTCTGTCACTCAACACACAATGCATTTAGAATTCGGCGGTAAATGGGGTATGGAGTGTCTTAACACTAGGTTCCCTCTGCCTACCCGGCTGTGTGCGGAATACACAGACGCTAAAAAAAAATATAACGATCAAATAAAGAAACACACCTTGGAAATAAAATACTCCCTCTATTTTATTTCAAAGGTATCCTTGTCATTAATTTAAAAAAAAACTATTCCGGAAATAATTGATTTAAAAAAATATCCTTCTGAGTTTCTTCCGTCTGCTCTCCTTAGGTCTGAGGCAGTAGGTACCTTCCTGTTCTGTTCTTTGAATGCCAATGTCACGCTGAATGGAGAGCATGCCGATGCAAGGAGGTTGTACGGTAAAAAAGATTTAATGTTACACATAAGACGATGGCAGTAACTTTAATGAAATGGTGTCAAATTAAGTGACGTTTAAAAAAATTAAGCTGGTAACTTCTTGTTTTGAATAAAATTATTCAACTTTGATGTCGATTTTGTAGAGATTTTTTAAATATCATTTTTTAAATACTTACCAGAACCAAGAAATGAAATGTAAACCTTTCATTTCTTGGTTCTGGTAAATAAGGAACTGAGTGTCTTAGCACCAGGTTCCCAGATATCCTCTGCCTACACTGCTATGTGTATATGAGTTTTTACACGATGTATTTATTGATAGGATAAGGCCTTTGTGGTGCAGTAGCACAACGTCTGACTGAAAACGTGGTGATTGTGGATTTGGTTCGCATTTTCTTTTCGTTTTTCAGCCTAACACTATATAGCAGAGTAGGTATAGGTAACCTACTATTGAATTTTTTTCTCCTAGTGTTAGAATTTCCATGTATGGCATGGTTCCAGGCATTGCATGTTGATAGACGGAACTCAACGCTGTGCTTGTCTAAAGACCAGAGTGAAGAAATTAAAATTTTAATATTTCATTATTCTAGTTCCCACTAGAGGAATGAAATATTAAAATCGATCCAACGACCGATTTCGAACTTCGAATAATAAACATACATAAATACTTTTCTATTTCCCACTGGTAAAATAAGTGCAGCGTTAAGTTACGCCACGTAACACGCAACGTTTAAAATTGGGAAACGGAGTAAGTTAACACTAGATTTCCTCTATCAGCTCTCCTATACGAATAAAACATGAAGCTGCACCGCATACATATACAAAGAAAATTCGATTAATCCTCGCTCCAACCACAACCAAATTTCAAATAGTTTGTCCAAACACCTAACCCAATTATGTAACAGCGTGCACATAAAATAATTGAATCCGCGACCCGCCTGGTTTTGAAGGCGTACGGGCATACGGCCTTTGTGCTAGCGCAGCCCCGGGGGGGCTACAGTAATGCATATCAGATAACAGAGTGCCTGGTCAATAATTGGAAAAGCATGTACTTTGCACTGCTGGAGGCTACATTTCAGTTACAATCGATGTGCAAAAGGAAATCTTTTGGGCAGGTGTTTCTGAAATCTGTGTTTTTTTTGTTAATTTTTTATTTTATTTTATTTATTGTGTATTTTTTTGGGTGAAGTGTTGGTAGTAAATTCAAATTAGATAGTTGATTTTTTTTAAGATTTTTCTTGGCAAATTTCTAAATTATTCAAATGATAATAATGGTTGTGCTTAGGGCATACTTAGTACATAGGATATTTTGTTATTCCTTTTTTTAGCTTTAAATTGTATCGCGCACATAGCAGGGTAAGCAGAGGGAACCTTCGGGGATTAATCCGGTTAAAATACTTTCATTTAAAACAAATTACATGGTTAAGTGTCACCACTCAACACTCAATGTCTGTCAAATTAGATGGAACTTGCAAGACAGAGTGTCTTAGCACTGACCTTGTTGAAAGCGGCATAGAATTTGGAACAAAATAAACACAAATAATGTATCAACAATTATATGAATGACTGTACAGAAACAGTAACGTTCTATAGAACAAGTAGTACCAAACAGAAACTTGAAGAAAATTTGAAATAATCTGCAAGCTTCATGTGGTAGTAAAAGCTCGGCTTCCAACTGTAACAGAAGTTGCTCCGCACTACACTACACTACACTACAGTACAGTACACTTGTTACAATACGAAATAAAAATATTTCAGTTTCAGCAAATTTCACTTGAAACATTTTTCTATTTTCGTATTACTGTCGGAAATTTTGTACGGTCAGCATAAAAATATAGTTGTTTATGTATAGGCCCTTCGTTTGTTTTGTTTACATTTTTTTCTTCAACTTCAGACTGTATCATAGCGGGCTAGGCAGTGGGGGCGTGGAAACCTAGAGGTAAGACATTTCGTCCTCCACTTGCCGAATTAATCGAATTTTAATAAGTGAATTCGAGACATTACATGCCCCACTATGATGTCTTAGTCTGTTGTCTTAGGCCGATTGTGAGTTCCATCTTCATTCGAAGAAATGATTTACTTTCATATTCTCGTTCTAGTTAAAATTGAGAGAGAGTCTGAAAAGAAGAGACACTTCATTTACTGTCACAATACTATGTTTATAAAAATACTTTTAAAAAATATTAAAGTTATCATAACTTACTTACACAATACTATTGCCCAATAACAAATAAGTTTTATGATGAAGCAACCAAAAAGCAGTGAAAGCTTATATAAGTTAACAATATGTCATCGAAAGCTTAGTTTAGAGCTTCTGTATAGATAAACGGCTATGGTGGACGTTGCTTCTCAATTTGAGTGCATAGATTAATATGTAGATATGATAATCTATTGAAGAATGGACTTATTTGTGTTTTCAAACTAATCTTACAAATTGTGTGACTGTAAATGCGACAGGTTGTTAATTTGATTCATATTTGAGGAAATAAAAACCGTACCGTTGTCGAGACATAACGCGGCGTTGATTTTCGCTATTTGATACGCAATACCTCCAGAATTCGGCATAACTTAATCTTAACATTAGACTGCCTCTGTCTACTCTGCTACATGCAAGGTACATCGTGAAGCTGGAAAAAAAATTAAATTATGTATGTGTTTAAATTATATGAATAGAGATGCGACAAATTGTAGAGTATCCACACGTATAAAACAGATATAGAAGTTTTGATGAAATGATGTAATAACGAGGATACAACACGAAATGTATCTAAAATTTACAGAAAAAATATTAGAGTGATTGAACTGGTAGAGTAAGTGCAAAAAAGTGGTGACTAGGCCATAGGAAAATATCACACCACTGCTAAATATATAATATGTATTAATATAATTTTAATTTGAACATATTTAATATGATTTATCCTGCATATGGGCAAAGAGAACTTAGGTATAGGCAAAGATAGCCAAGTGTCAAAACACTTCGCTCTCGATTTGCAGAAATCATATGAATGTACCTTAAACTTAAATACATATTTAAGGCTCATTGCAGAAAATATTTCCTTTATCCAATATTTTTAATAAATTAAACTGAATAACTCACAACCACTGTCTGGCCAAACTCCTCAAAAATATACCAAGACGGCGCCAATACAAAATCAAATTAAATTAACATATAAAATTAGGCAAATCTGTTATTTTCATCATTGACCGAATTGGTATCGGTTTAAAACAAATTACAAGACTTCGGCGTTAAAACGTCTATTAACCTATTTTATTTGAAAGTTTCGTTCGTTATCGACTACGGCAGGGCCAAATATATTATAGTTTCTAAACTAAAAGGTATAAGGTTCAAAACTGGATTTGAAAGGGGCGCCGTTAGTGCAACTTCTTCGAGTGTTTTTTATTGTCCAGAGTCAACTACTAAAGTTAAAGTTTGATAAGTTGAAAAGGTCATTTGGATTGCTTTGGATAACTATAAATATTTTCTTTATATTATATAAATAATGAATCATTTTCATTTCTCTGTACTGGAAGGTAAAATGCGCTATCTGGAGTGATTTGTGGAGAATGGAGTGTCTAACGTTTTTTCTGACTTGAGGTTATTTTTTTTTCAGCTCTATATTCCGCATACAACAAGGTAGGTAGAGGGAATCTAGTGTTAAGACATTCCGTTCCCCACTATCTGCCGAATTCTGTAGGCATTGCGTGTTGACTAGCAGAACTGAACGCCGCACTTTGGCTCGACGCCAGAGCGAAGAAATGGAAATATAAATTTAAGTAAATATTTCATCTCCTCAAGTGGGGATCGAACACAGTCCAGTGGATTTTACAGTCACATTTTGTGCTTTTATTAATATTGGCCAGCAATACCGATTGGGTAGAGAAGAGGTTACTCTGTCCCTGAGAAAGTGCAAGATATGTGGCTTCTTGGGAGGATGTCGACGGCGGCAAGGAAGTCGATCGGGCTGAGCCACAAAGCACCCTTTACCTATCCTGCTATACCCGGGATACAGCGCAAAAAAAATTAACAATTTCTTACGATTATCCTTGAAAGTTTATACACAACAATAAGTCCAGTTATGGAGTTTCTACTGTAATATTGAATGGAGGAGATGAAATTTTTAACTGTCATAAAATAATAATTAATAATATTAAAATAATAATAAATAATATTATTATTTATTATATTTATTTAAATATAAATATTTCCATGACTCATCTGAGGGTTTACCCAAACGATATCTATCATTTCATGGTAACGTCACCTATGGACTAATTTAAGGGATGTTTTACCCTCAATATGATAGTTTATTTAAAATAACCCTTTTTCACTTGTTAATTGACTAGTCATAATAATGCCCGTTTACCCTCTTTAAGCGTGATTGGAAATATTTTATTATGGTTCTGTATAGTTTAATATTTAAGTATTTTCTGGCTTTGGTAACGAGACAAAAGGCAGTGTTGAATTTCGTCACTAAATACGTAGAGTTCGGCAGAAAGTTTACGTGAGTGTCTTAATGAGAGCGTAGTGTCTTAACAAAAGGTTTCCATCAAGAAGCTGAAAAAACAGTGATCTCGGCACAGTGGCAAAATATCTGACTGTAAACGGGTTGGTTGTGGGTTCGATTCCTACTCAGAGGTATCAGTTATTTTAACTTTTCTACTTTGGTAAACAAAACGCGGCTTTAAAAACCGTCACTCGATACACAATGTCAAAGTGGGTGACGGAGTGTCTTGACACTAAGTTGTCTTTGCTGATCCTGCCATTTGCGGAATACAGCGTGATGCTAAAAAAGCATATAAATATGATGAGATTTTTGACGCAGCGGTAAAGCATCTGACCATAAACGAAATAGTTGTGGATTCGATTTCTTCTCAATTATATTAATTTCTCCTTCCTTTTGTTTAAATACCGCCACTCTACACACAAAACCAAAATGAGGAACGGAGTGTCTTAATAATAGGTTCCATCTAACCCGCTTTGCGGGCAAAAGCGTGAAGCTGATGATTTTAATGTACTCCAGAACTTTTGTTAAGATCGTATCGTGTATGAGAATCATTATGTTACACTATCAAATAGTAAAATTATGCAAATTGAAAATTAAACAGTTAACAGCTGTTTAATATATGTAATAAAAATTCTAAAAGTAATTACATATAATTATAAAAAACTGGAATTTTTTTGTGTTATTTTTTTTATTATGGCCGCTATGGCACAGTGCCATTCCTTCTGTAGGCGCATCCATTGTGGGGTCGATTCTCAACCATAGTATTTTTTTTGTATACCGTCGTGTTTTGCCACTTAACAGGTTGTGTATCGAAAAATAGGCGGAATTATCTTAAGATTAAGTTTGCTATGTAAATCTGACTATATCCGCAGTATAAGGCGTTAAGCTAAAAAATATTTGAACTATAAACATCATAATGGCTGTATAAAACTATTTTTAATATTTTTTTGAATTTTACTCAAAATAAAAGATACCGATTCGACGACGACGTCGCAGAGCAGGCAAAGGGGACGTGGGAACCTAATGTTAAGATACTCTGTTCCCATTGTCCCAGTGTCTTAACACTTTCGTTCCCCACTTTCTCAGAATTTTCGAAGGATTACGTGTTGAGGGGCGGAACTTAAAACTGCACTTTGCCTTGTTACTAGAGTGAAAAATAAGAAAATTAAATAATTCATTTCTTCAAGTGAGAATCGAACTCACAACTTGTCGCACGCTTATTCCACGATTCCTTCTAAATTTAAAACCCTATTATTTTACACAATTTCACACTTCAAAAAGAGTTGATACAAGCATTTTATTACCGAACTCTAATAAAAAGTAAATGTATGTAAATGAGTTACTATTGAAGTATGCAGGTGGTTAGTTTATGAGAAAGTGTACTTGTCCTTTGACAAACATACATACACTATTATAATCCCTAAATAATACGAATTAAAGAATAAAATTCTATGATAATATTTAAATTTAACTTCATAGTTGATTGTTGTGGAGGAAGTTTAATATTTTTTTTTCTATGTAATTAATTACAAATGAAATTTTATACGCTGTAAGGTTTTTTGTATAAAATACGGTTTCCACCGCGAGCGGAGCGGACCCATTAAGGACTACGTTCAACTCAGTTCTTGGGAGTGGAGCGAAGTAAACCCAAAATACATAACTGTTTGTTGGTGAAAATGAAAACTTATTTTATTTCAAAGAAACCTTGATGGGTACCGGTATACGAGCTATGGTCCTTGGTTCGATTCTTGAGTACGCAATACATCGTTACTGAATGATAGACAGCAACGACAGTACGGCTGGAACTACGCGGCGTAGAGCTCTGTAAATAGTCATACAGGTTCCTTGTGGAGTATAGAGGCATATTAAATATCAATATTTATTAGTATTTAATAAAATTTAAATGTAATTTATTATTATTATTTATTTAATATATGATTAAATGGACAATAATATAATTAATTCCGTGAGTGGGGATCGAACCGACAACTATCGAGGTAACAATGCCGCCAAAACGACGCCATACTTAGATTAGATAACAAAAGTTCTATAATAATCTCATTTTTCAGTTCGTTAAACAACAATTATATAATTAACCTTAAGAGCTGATTAAATTATATTATGCGTTTTGTCGGATGACTTCCAAGAGGCGCGGGTTCAAAACCGGCGAAATCTCGCTATATAGAATTTTTTATACGTTTTATAAATAAGTATTTTTCGTCCCGTTCGTTCATTATCGTGTGGAATAACACTTTAAAAATATTAAAAATATTTCATTACCTCGAGTGGCAACCGAACCTGGAACTGTCGATTTTACAGTCAAATGCCATACCGCCGCCCCACCACGGTCTTTCAACAAAATTAATTATGAATATCGCGTGACAAGGGAAGACGTGTGATATTCAAAAACACTCCAATTAAAAGAAAAAAAAGAAAACAATATACACTTATCATTGAATCTGGATGTTTGGTTCCGTATAATAAATACCAGTTTTTTTTAAGTGAAAAGATTATTCTACTTTCTTTAAGCTGTATCCCGCAGCCCGAGTGTTGCGATACTCAGTTCTCTACTTTCTCCCATTTCCCCCACTACTCACTTTCCCGTTTTGTGGGGCAGATCTCAACGACACGCTTGATCTTGATATCTAAGCTAGGAAAAGAAAATAATTAATTAATTAATTGATAATTCCATCATATTAATAAGAAATCTAGATTCATTGCTGATAAAATAATAACTCTATATATAACAAACTTAACGTGTACTTAGAAATCTTCTCTTTCTTGAACTTTAACGCTGTATTCTGCATATAGCAGAGAAAGCAGAAGGAACCTAGTGGTAAGACGCTCCGTTTCCCATACACCATCTAATTATCAAGACGTTTCTCATGTTATCACAGCGAGGAAATGAAAATAACAGGTTCCTCCGAATGAGAATCGAACCTACAACAGTTGCGTGGAGTCAAATGCTTAATTAATAAAACTACTAAAAAAAAATAAAAAAATGAGCTTCACGCTGTATCCCGCGCAGGGTAGGCAGAGGGAATCTAGTGTTAAGACACTCCGTTACCCACTTTCTGCCGAATTCTGGTGGCATCGCGTGTTGAGAGGCAGAACTCAACGCCGCGCTTAATAATCTCGACACCAGAGCGAAGAAATGGAAATATAAATTTAAGTAAATATTTCATCTCCTCGAGTGGGGATCGAACCCACAACCACTCGGTTTTACAGTCACACCTCGTACCGCTGCGCCACGACTGGCCTCATAAAAGTACTTATATCTTCAAAAATCCCACCCAAGCGGCAAAACCGTCTGTTTACACCTTATCCCTGATCTACTTAACGTGTAATTAAAACAACCAGATTATATTATGCTAATTTTGATAGTGTTCAAGTGCGGAAAATCATTTACAAGTTATAAAGTATGGCGTGACGCTGTTGAGGTAATTATGCATGGGATTTCGGAGGGTTAGCCGTTTTATTTCTATTTTTAATTTAAATTTTTCTACCTTTTTTGATGAAGAATGATGTCGTTGTAGCGCAGTGGAATGTCTCGCTGCTAGTGCGATTGTTGCTGGTTTGATTTCCACTCAGAGGTGTGATTAGTACAGTAAGATAAGGCACGATGTTGGGTTCCATCACCTACAATACAATATTTATTTCTCAATACAATATTGCTTACTGAGAGTCTTAACACTGTCTGTCTACCTTGCTCTATGCGGGATACAAATAAATAAATAATTCATTTTCTAGAATTTCACGCTGTATCCCGCACACAGCAGGGTAGACAGAGGGAACCTAGTGTTAACACACTCCGTTCCTTATTTTCCGTCGAATTCTGGGTGCATTGCGTGCTTAGTGGCGATTTTACAGTAACACTTTGTGCCTCTGCGCCACGACTGGCCTCGTGCCTCTGACTTTGCGGGATACAGCGTGAAATTATATGTGATATTTCTCAAAAGTGAGTAAATATAAAAAAGAAAAATAATAATTTATATGCTTGCGCTTTTTCCATTTCTTTGTGAAACAATCCATATATATCTATCTATACGACTTAACGTCTACTTAACATATGAGAACAGAGAAAGCACGGCCGAAATTACACGGTAAAAACGCTGTAATTTTGCATGTTGGTTTCTTGTGGAGTGTAAAGGAGCACTAAGAAAGAGTTTTTCGAAATTTTTCGAATGTACACAAACGGAATTTAAAATTCTATAGTTCTCAAAACAAAAATTTTAGCCGACAAATAGTGTCGTATGGAATTAAAGACATTTTTCAATTATAACACAAAAGTTACTTTAGACAAGAGAAATCTTATGCTGAGACACAACATCTTCAAGATTAAAAATTATTAAAATACAAACATTCCCACAAATCAAAATCGAACCCAAAACCACAACCCACTGTCCCACTTATCACATGCACCCAATCACAGCTATACACTTTAACACATCGCCTAATTTACAATTCAGATTTACGTTTCGGTGTTTTTTTTTCTTCTATTGTAATAATTGTTTGGACCACGCGAGCCTCCGTAATGTTCTTGCGAGTATCACTTCCGGTCTGGTCATTTGTTTATTTTTATTGGACTATTTAATTTATTATGTTAATTATGAATAGCTCTTATTAATTAATTTTATGTATAATTCTATACTAATGTTATTAAGTTGAAGAGTTTGTTTGGTTAAACGCGCTAATGAAAACCCATTTGATATACTTACTTAAAATTTTAAAAATAAATCCGCTTCACGCTGTATCCCGTATACAGCAGGGTAGGCAGAGGGAACCTAGTGTTAAGACACTCCACTCCCCACTTTCTGCCGAATTCTGGAGGCATTGCGTGTTAAGTGGCAGAACTCAACGCCGCACACTTAAACTTAAAATTTTAAATGGTACTTCATCAAATTATTATACATCTAATAACTAATATAAAATAGTCAAAGCTATATATTTTTACTCATGTGTTAGAAAATGTAGCTAAAATGACCGTATTTTACAAGCAAATCAAATAAAGGACCACAAAAGATCTGGAGATTTACCTTTCGTCATATGTAAGATGATTTGTGCGACTTCATGTGACTTAAACTCAACCCCCATTTCTCTGCTGGCCTCAACATTAAGCAACGATAGAGAAGGCCCCCGCGGTGAGTTTACTTAAAAGTGGTTCATAAAAAGATTAGAAAAAAAAAAGATTAGATCTCATACAAAGTAGAGCCATTCGAATCGTTTAGTACACAATATCTTTGCGTAGAGACGTCTCTTCGCTGTGTGTTCTCTACCACATTTATCATGGGGAGTGGTCTCGGGAGCTGTTTGTCCTGTTATCTGCTGAACTCTCTAACCACACAGAACGTCATAAACTCAAGTACCATCCTCACCATCTGGATACGTGGAACTCCACTATTGTGCGGTTTCGTAGGAACTTCCTTCCACGCACCAAGCAACTGTGGAATGGATTACCTACGGTGATATTTGTAGGTCGATACGACCTGGGTACCTTCAAAAAACACGTCTTTCTCTACTTTTAAGGCCAGCAACGCACTTGCAGCTGTTCTGGTGCCACATGAGGTCATGTTACTTACCATCAAGTGACCCGTACGTACGTTAGCAATATGTTTTTCCATAAAATTAAATCTCAGGAACTATTCGTTCGATTTAAAAGCTTTTCTTGTGTTGGTTAGTCCTTTTTCTTGAGAGAGATTATAGGCTATAATATTACATCATGCTACTCAGTTCGCATCCCACGTGCATCAGAGTAAGCAGTGGGAGCCTAGTGTTAAGACACTCCGCTCCCTACTCCCAGCGAAAGAAATGAAAATTACTTTACTACTATTAATAAAATACAAAAGAAATATATACATGAGGCCAGTCATGGCGCAGAGGCACAAAGTGTGACACAAAGTGTGTAAAATCGACTGGTTGTGGGTTCGATCCCCACTCGAGGAAGTGAAATATTTATTTTCGTTTATATTTTTATTTCTTCGCTCTGGTCTCTCAGTTCCACCACTCAGCACGCTATGCCTCCAGAATTCAGCGGAATGTGGGTAACGGACTGCGGCGTGCGGGATACAGCGTTAAGCTGTTTTAAATATGTACATAATTCCTCGAGCTAGGGATCGAACCCACAACCGTTGCGTTTACAGTAACACGCTTGTGTCCCTGACTCACGACGGCCTCGTGCTCTTAAAATATACAACTCTTACTTATTAATTTGATCGCGAGGACGGAGCCACAAGCACACTGTTTTTTGTATTGATTCTCACTTCTTGAGTAGATAATTTAAAGTTTAATTTCGTCGCCTAAAATAGGGATATCTGTAAGATACGATCTCTTTAAGAAAACGCAAATTTTTATTTATACAAAATTACGAAAAATGTTAGATATTTACCTCTATTTTAATTTTAATTGACATATAGTACCCATATACTACAAATAGATAAAAATAAATTAAAAATGCACATGGATGTTACGAAGTGTAACTCCACGCAATTAAAAATATTCACATTAGAAATCACTATAATTGAGTTGCAAACATTTTTATTATGTTTATTAGAAAGAGTGTGAGGCCGGTCGTGGCGCAGGGGCACAAAGTGTGACTGTAAAATCAACTGCTTGTGGGTTCGATCCCCATTCGAGGAAGTGGAAATATTTATTTACATTTATATTTTCATTTCTTCGCTCTGGTGTCGAAAGCGAAAGCGCGGCGTTGCTTTCCGCCACGCAACACGAAATGCCTCCAGAACTCGGCGGAAAGTGGGGAACGGAGTGTCTTAACACTAGGTTCCCTCTGTCTACCCTGCTGTGTGCGGGATACAGCGTGAGGCTGATTTATTTTATATAATCATTTTACTTCATTCTAAGTAAAAGATAAAGAATCATGTAGTTCAAATAAGCGAAGGCCACTGGTTAAAAAAAAACACAAAGAATATCTTCACTTACCTGTACCTAGTAAAGTAGGCAGAGGGAACCTGGGAACCTTGTATTAAGACTCTCCGCTCCTATAAAGACACTTCCATTCCCCACTTTTCGCCTAATTCTGAAAGCTTCTCATTTTACTATAGATACTACAATATCAAGATTATCTAACAAAGTTATGAAAGTAAACACGTAGAATATACACCTGCGTCGTACGTACACACGTCTCCTCTTAGTGTCCTTTAGTAATCCTCTTAGAAATAGCCCACTCCTGTCTTAGGTGTTACTGACATAGATCAGTATGATCGAAAGCTTAAAGTTAAAGATAAAAGTTAAAAGTTTAAATATTTAAATAAAACATGTATAAAAAATAAAATAGGTTTAACAATGTTTTTATTTATTTTTAAAGTGGTGACCGGAAATGTCTCATTGGGAACGAAGTGCCTTATCATTACATTATTACATTTCCTCGAAACGGAAGTGTCTCATAGTGAATAAGTGTCTTATTATTGGGTTTTTAGGTTCAGAAATTGGAGGTCAGAGACTGGAGGTGAATTTGTGAAATTAAAGCCTAGCTTAGCCAGAGCCCTTTTTTGAAATTTTGCCTAACATTTAAGATTACAATTTTTTAGGATTTAACCTAACCACAAATGTATCCTTTTCACAAGTAAATTAGAAATAAGATTTTTAAAGGAATCAAGAGACCATAGACCTGAGTATTTCCACTCGATACCTCTAAGCGTTTCTGATATAAAGGCTATTTTAGGCAATTACATAGTTACAATTCGACCTGATAAAAGAGTGTTAGATAGTATGTTGTTTATATTTTCCCTCTCGTTACACTAACAAGGCCAAGCGCGGCGTCGAGTTCCGCCACTCAATATGAAAATTCGAAAACTCGGTGGAAAGTAGGGAACGAAGTGTCTTATCACTATGTTCCCTCAGGGTAGTCTACCAGATAGTGCATATGCGTGTGACGTGACAAGTGTATGACTGTAAACACCACAGGCTATTAGTTTGATTTCCAATTGGGGAGATAAATACTTAAGATTTTCAATCCCTACACTCGGTAAGGGTCGCCAATCAACGCGCAATGCCTCTAGAATTCGGCGGAAACGGAAGAGTTTTAATGTTAAAACAGTGTTTTAACACTAGACTCCCTTTGCTCCATCTGCTGTTCTGGCATGCCTGATAAAAAAAAATACATTCGAATCAAATCAAATCAGCTTCACGCTGTATCTCGCACACAGCAGGGTAGGCAGAGGAAACCTAGGCTAAGACACTCCGTTCCCCACTTTCTGCCAAATTCTGGAGGCATAGCGTGTTAAGTGGCAGAACTCAACACCACGCTTTGTGTCCCAGAACCAGTCGGTTTTACAGACACACTTTGTGCCACTGCGCCACGAGTGGCCTCAAAAAAAAAAACATTCAAGTCGACATATAAGAATGTTACCGAAGAACAGAAAAATATAAAAAAAACACATATATTTCATATTAGTATTGTTCACGCAGTTTTATTAATTATAATGACTTTATATTTTTTTTATTTCAACTCTAATGTATTGTTCTATTCGATGACGTATCGCCCCACGTCGAAACGGAAGTGAGATTCGATCTGGATCCGAATAATAGGCGAATAATTACATTATATACGTACTGTGGAAGAACTGTTACGGCTATAACGGTTTGAAAATGTTGTAATGTGTTTAACAGGTTGTTCTGTTTATATGTATGTATGGAGATAGCCTGTTGCGGAGAAAATGGAGAGTAATAGATGACGTAAATATATATTTTTTTATTTGTTGAAAATAAAACAATCCTTTCTTTCCTTCTTAGCTTCGACCTATATTCGTACACAGCAGGATAGGTTTCCCATTTAACTTTACGTTCCTCATTTCACGCTATATCCCATACATAGCAGGGTAGAGAGAGAGAATCTAGTGTTAAAACTTTGAACTGTTGAGTGGTGATGTGAAAGAGACGGAGTGTTTTAACACTAGGTTCCCTTGACATACCCATTCACAAGCGGGATATAGCGTGAACCTGTCACATTACTATGAATTTAGTTAACATAAATCCTACAAACGGAGGCTAACGAACGAAATCATTACAAAATACTCCAATACGAACGGACGATGCTATCCATTAAATTCCATACAAATCTGAAAATTATTTGAGGGGTTCCCTTTATGAATTACCAAAATTGAAATTACCGATTCCCTTTGAGAGTCCACGCTAATTATTTTGGCCATCAAGAAACAGGAATAAAGTACCCGTAAAGTAGACGTTTTTGATGTATAATTAAAGGAGGGTATTTCGAAATATTTAGCGAATTATAGAAATTAATAGCGTTTCGTGTCCCTTTTTTTTTTTGATGTAAATTATTTTTTGATTGCTTTAAGCTTTTAGATAACTCTTCTTTAAAATTTTAAGTTTGAAGCTAGAGGCCGACGTGGTGCAATATGTGACTGTAAGCACTATGGTTAAAGATTCAATCAATCAGCTTCACGCTGTATCCCGCACACAGCAGGGTAGGCAGAAGGACCTAGTGTTAAGACACTCCGTTCCCACTTTCTGCCGAATTCTGGAGGCATTGCGTGTTGAGTGGCAGAACTCAACGCCGCGATTGACCTTAACACCAGAGCGATAAATGGAAATATAAATTTAAGTAAATATTTCATCTCGTCGAGTGGGGATCGAATCCACAACCAGTCGGTTTTACAGTCACACTTCGTGCCGCTGCGCCACGACTGGCCTTAAAGATTCGATATCCATATTAAAAATATCTCCATTTCGGTTGGTAACCAAAGCATGGCTTTGAATTCTGTCTCCCAGTAGGTGACGTTTTGTTGCGGCAAACCTTACCGTAGGCGCGACAGTTGTGGATTCGACTGCCAGTCGGGAGAAAATGGTAATTCATTATTATCTTTATCTCGTTCTGGTAACAATACAAAACGATACTTTTAGCTCCGTCACTATATATCTCTCTCGAAAATTGGATGGACAGCGGAGAGCGGAATACTCCTATATGCGGGTTACAGTGGAAAACTAATAAAAAAAATAATAGGAACCGAACCCTCAACCCCCGCGCACAACCAAGCACGATCCTAATACACTTTCTTTTTGTATACAAATCAAAACTACAAACTCAAAATAACCAAAATAAACAGTAAACATACATTATTACTATTTCTATTGCTACATAAATAAACACCGACACCTCCGTACGGTTTGCGTTTCGTGTCGTTTCCCTAAGTCTTGGGTCAATATTTGGTGAGCTCACCTCATTCTTTGGAGTAAGAGATGGGTGGTGTATCGATATGGTATGTTTGTTTTCACATTTACAGCTTTCTTGATTTTTTTTAAGTGATATGGATAGGCTTGGAAAGCCTGAGTTTTAATTATTATTATTATTTAGTTACATGCTGTATCGATGCTCTGCCTACTTTGCATTGCACTTATGTGGCAAGACCAAGAGAACCTGGAAACCCAGTGTTGTAGACACTCCCATTAAGATTTTTTCATTTCTCTCTTTCCACCAAATTCTGGAGACGCGGCGTGCTGAGTGACGGAATACAACGAAAGAGCAAGGAAATACGTGTCGTATGTGTACAGAAAGGGACGTCATGGCGAACAGAATTTCTTTTTTTTTTCAGCTTCACGCTGTATCCCGCACACAGCAGGGTAGGCAGAGGGAACCTAGTGTTAAGACACTCCGTTCCTCACTTTCTGCCGAATTCTGGAGACATTGCGTGTTGAGTGGCAGAACTCAACGCCGGGCTTAACCTCGACACCAGAGCGAACAAATAGAAATATAAATTTAAGTAAATATTTCATCTCCTCGAGTGGGGATCGAACCCACAACCAGTCGGTTTTACAGTCACACTTCGTGCCGCTGCGCCACGTCTGGCCTCAATCAACACTTGGTTTCCAGGTTACCTCTGACTGCCTTGCTATGTGCACCAGGAATCTAAAAAAATATATACTAGAGCTTTTGAGAACGTCGTGGCGCATTTACACAACGTCTTGACTAGACGACTAGACGAAAATATGATTATATTTTTTTTTTCACTTTCTCACCTCTCTCTCTTCTCTCTCTTCTTCGAGTTCTCACACTCAATATGCAATGTCCGGAAAATTGAGCGGAAAGTGGGAAACGGAGTGTCTTAAGGTACCTACTCAGTCAGCCCACTCACACGGAAACCTGATTTTTTATTACATTATACTATATTTACAAATTTCAAATCACACTCTAAAACATAACTTTTTAATACGTTTAAGTAAAGAATCACTTAAAATCAAATTTCATTAGTACTCCAATTAATTATCGAATTAATTAAGTTTTTATTGTAGTTTAATAGGTTTTTTATCATCTAACTTTTTGAGAAATCAAAATGAAAGTATAGTTTTTTAGGATTTGTACCTAAAAAAAAAAGGTTCTTATAGCAGGAAGCGTAGAAAAATATAAGCTTTTAAGTCAATGCCATCACAAGATATCATCTTTTTTATTGCATTTTGTATGAAATTTAATTAAAACATATAGGGAAGATCCCGTGAGCGATACTCATTTTCATGAGACAAACATTTTTTTGTTTCTCGCTGTATCCCATACCCTGCAGAGTAGGCAGAAGGGATCTGGGAACCTAGTGCTAAGACACTATTTTCACATTAATACACTGCCATGCGTCACTTTCCGCAGCATTCTAGATCTCCATTGGGTGTTGAGTTTCGGAATTCATCGCTGTGTTTTACCTCGTTACCAGAGCGGACTCCATATAGGAATCGAACCCACAATCCATCATGCTTCTATGTATAGTCACAGACTTTTATTGCAGTGCCACGACTGGCCTAAACTGCACCAGTATCTACTAAATTTCATAAAATAAACTAAATGATATCATACAATAAACGTAATAAATACGAAAGAATGTGTCAGATTTGCAGAAAATGTTCAGAAATTAACGGATATTTCATTAAATAGCTTAGCAGGAAACAATATCGGGTATGGTTAGACCACTAAAACTGTTGACTTAACAAACTTACATAGCAAAAATATAGAACAAGGTAGGTTCCCACTTTTGGACGCTTAAATATTTTGAAATATTCAACTGATTTAATTGCAGTTTTGACCAAATGAAAAATTGATAAATTATAACAATGATTGATGATGATGAGTATCCTAATTCCAGCCTGATTGACGGCCACAAGTCTAAGTTCAAGTCACCAGGGGACGCTTTTGCCAACGACGACTTTTTCAAGCAGCCTCGTATCCTGCAAATTGCTAGCAATTTCTTAGGGTCAGAGTATCCTCTTTCCTATCCAACTAATGTCGCTGTAAATGCCAATAGGGCTAACAGCATGAACTTCAAGCTCGAACAAAACATTGTATTGGTTGTAAGTTCGATTTCCAGATGAGAAAATGAAATTTTTAATATTTTTTTCATCTTCATTTTCATAACAGGGCCTTTAGTTCTGCTATTCGATAGATAATGCCACAAGAATTTGGCCGAAATTGGGGAAAGGTTATATCTCAATTCACACTACCCTGCTGTAATATGCGGCGTAAAGCTAAAAAATAACACACATATCTACTTATGGCCGCCAGTTTGTTTGTGCTACCTTAAACGTGAACGTTACTCCTTAAGGGAACTAAATGACAAATTTCAGCGCTCTACACCCCATTGTTCTAGATTCAGATAGAAAGAGTTTTATCTCGCAATGTTAAGGTGAGCACAGGAAACCTAGGCTCCTAGTGTTAAAACACTCTGTTCTCACTAAGGCACTTTTGCTGTCTATTTTCAACCGAATTAGATTAGATATTACGTGTATTATGTGGCAAAAAAAGGGCACTCAAATATAAAATTAGGTTCCAAACTTCACACTTTACCCAGTATTTGACTGTCAGTCGCCAGCACACACCTTTCCCTAGTAATATCAGAGCAGATGTACTAATTAAGGGGACGAGGCGTGGGCGGGGTATTGTGACCTTCCGATAATGAACTGGGGGAACTTTCGGGTGAACTGTACAAGGGAGGAGATGATGCGGTAGAATGATAATCTTGGAATGGAACAAGTGTTTGGGCAAATTTGTCCTGGACTTTTCGAATTTCTGCTTCAATTTCTATGGCGGCCGCCGTGGCGAAGTGGCATTGCGTGTGATTGTAAACGTGACGGTTTTAGGCTCGATTTTTACTCGGGAAAGGTTAAGGTGTTAAGGGAAAATTATTAAATTTTCCCTTAACACTCTGGACAATTTGGCGGAATTTAGTAAAAGAAGTATTTTAATACTAGGTGCCCGCTGCCTACCCTACTATTTGCAATACACACCGTGAAGTTAAAAAAAATATATAACATTGTTATATTTGATGATAATATGGTGTTCGATTCTTAATTGGGCTTTGGGTACAGACAATTTCGATGACTGAAAATATGTGGAGTAAATAATTGCAAAGTACTATATGCCCATCCTGCAAAATTCTAACTAAAAAGGAAAAAATAATCTTATTTTTATTGTTTTTTCCTTTGAGATTTTAATCGTCAAAATAATTTCTATTGTAATTATTGAGGCTGTCTTGGCCGTCAGGCCGTCAGGGCCACAAGCGTGTGACGTGAAACGCGACGGTTGTATGTTCGATTCCCGCTCAGCGAATGACATATTTAATATTTTTATTTTCATCATTCTGTTAACGAGGCAAAAACGCGACGGTTTAGTTATGCCACTTAACACACAATGCCGTAAAGTGGAACGGAATTAAATAAGAACGGAGTGTCTTATCACTAGGTTTCCATCTTCCCTCTCCTTATACTGCTATATGTGGGTTACAGCGTGAAGTTAAAAAAAACGAAAGAAAAAAAATCAGCCAATGAAAATCTAATTTGAAATACGCCTTAATCACCCCTGCGCCACGACTCACCTCTTTATTTCAAAAATCTATATTTCCAAAACAAATTTAAACCTTGTACCACATTCTATAACTAAACAAACATTGGACAGCGCCATATTTAGCTTGTAATTGCGGCAACAAGACCGTCCAGAAGCAAAACCTTACTGAATCCTTTAGTAGGGGAGCTACTTGATAATAATTTTATCGAAGCGGTTTCCCCTTGATTACCTTACTTGTTTTCTTTTTAACTCACTTAGTTTTGTAGTTAGGTAAGTTTGGGCTTGTGTAAATAATATATGAATTGTACTAGATGTTGAGACCGTCGTGGCGATGTGGGCGAGGTGGTAGGTGGGACGGTTGTGGTATCGATTCATAGTCGGGAATTAATTATTTTGTGTTAACGCTCTAGTGGCAAGATAAAACGCGGCGTTGAGTTCCGTCACGTAACACTCAATATTTAGTTAGTTACTTGAGTTGCGTAACATTTGTCAGCTTCACAGTGCATTCTGCAATTAAAATTGGTGCTTGAGGCCTGTCGTGGCGAAGCGGCACAAAGTGTGACTATGAAACTGACTGGTTGTGGGTTCGATCCCCACTCGAAGAGATGAAATATTTACTTAAATTTATATTTCCATTTTTTCGCTCTGGTGTCGAGGTTAAGCGCGGCGTTGAGTTCTGCCTCTCATCACGCAATGCCTCCAGAACTCGGCAGAAAGTGGGGAACGGAGTGTCTTAACACCAGGTTCCCTCTGTCAACCCTGCTGTGTGTGCGGGATGTCAGCGCAGATCAGCGTGAAGCTGATTTGATTTTGTTTTTAAAATTAGTGCTAACACATATTTTTCCATTATTTTTCGGCTAAATTTTCGAAATCTCGCGCGTTGATAAACGAAAGGCAACGCCATACGTTATAACAAGCCAAAAATGAAAATTATTAATACTCCCGTGAAATTATTAATATTCCCGATTTGAAATCAAACCTACAACCGCAGCGTTCACAGTCAGACGTTGCACCGACCACTGCGCTACTACGGCCAGTTAAATGTTAATTATACATTTTATGATAAAACCTCACAAAATGTATTCAAGAAATTGAGTCATTTCATCCAAAATATTATTTGGATGTGATCATTTGTCACCGAGTGATATAAGAAGTAATGAGTCAATTTTCAAATAATTTAATTGTTTTACTTGAGGCCGGTCGTGGCGTAGCGGAACGAGGTGTGACTCGGTTTTACCGACAGGTTGTGGGTTCGATCCCCACTCGAGGAGATGAAATATTTACTTAAATTTCTATTTCCATTTCTTCGCTCTGGTGTCGAGGTTAAGCGCGGCGTTGAGTTCTGCCACTCAACACGCAATGCCTCCAG
>DWQW01000623.1:0-47087 GCA_018249695.1 Heliconius erato demophoon
TGTCATTAAAAATCTTCATTGCGTTGCAAACATACATTATAGGTATATCAAAACACGAACATAATTCAGTGTGTTAATTAAATAATTTTGTGGTTTAAGCGGGCGAAGCCGCGAGCGGGTCGCTAGTTCATAATAAATGATAAAAATGTTGTAAAATTTTATTGTTTTATTGTTTTATTAAAATATGCTGTCTATCAAATAGTATAAACTTTAACGTGCTGTCTTGAGTTTTTGAAACAACAAAATATCTGCCACGAAAGTTATAGCTTCAACTCTCATGCGATAAAAAATATATATTTAAAGCATAGCTTCCATTGTGCACAAGACTAAAGCAAATATTAGCTATTGGGCGCGTCCCAAAGGCTGAGAAAGAGTAAAAGTTGCGGATACTGACGTGTCACTAAAACGCGCCTCGGATTATTTGTACGGCGTTTAGAGCTGCAGCTGACCGGTGACATGAGTGCATGGTGCAGACGTCATGGTAACATTTGATAAGCCTTTGTTATTTGTTATTGTTCTCGAGTGGGACTCGAACCCACAACCTATCGCGTTTTTGTGGGACTGTCAGATTGCTGGCAATTTAATGTAGAGTATTTTATTTTGTGTTTATTATTAATATTTGTATATAATAGACTGTAGCGTTTGGTTTCTCTCTGGCTATATCGCTGGCGAGGGCTGTGAGATCGATTTCTATTCGGGGAAACGAATTAAAATAATTTTCTCTCTCTGATAGTAAGATAAAGTGCGGCGATAAGTTCCGCCACTCAACATGCAATGTCTCGAAAATTGGGCGGAAAGTATAGAACGAAATATCTCAACACCATATTATCTCTGCTTACCCTGCTGTATACTGTATGAAAATAGAATTTTATTAATTGTAACAACATGTGAAAGCACAAAATCCTTGAATTTTATAGTCTACTAATATATTGTTTATGTTATTGTAGCACGATACGTTCAAATAGCTGTGTACTGAAGCAAACTAGCAGCTACAGGTGTGCGTGACAAATATAGGAGTAAATATATTTTTGTATGTCGATTATTCATTTGAAATAAAATATAAATAAATATTTCGTAATACTTAATTCTAATGAAATGCGGGATTCAGCGCGATACTTGTGAATGAAAATTCATACAAAACATTTGCAATATTTTTTACACACTAGTCATAAACCAGCCACTTTATTCAAAATCGAGCCTGAATTCGAGACGTTCCGACAACGTGTTGAGTCGCGGAACTCAACGCTGCGCTTTGTCCTACTAACAACATAATATATTAACTTCTAATTATATTTTTAGTATAAGAATCAATTTTGGATACGTTTCACTGTAAGTTATATGAAGACGAAATAAAATCAAATGTTTACGTCAAACCAGTTTACGTGTATCGACGCACCAACTGCTGTATTTTGGTTCTAGTGTTTCTATAAGTATCTATTCTTTTATTTCATATACACAAAATTTGAATGTATAATACGTGTAAGGTTCTATTTACCAATAGTGATAAAGAATGAAACGGAATTTTTACCTAATATGTAAGATATAGAATGTGAATTCCATTTGAAAATACCAATAATTGAATGTGCTTAGTTAGTTGTCTTTGTAAAGTACCCTTAATTTAATTTAAGGATAAACTGTGAAAATGCTGAACGAGCGCCTGACGGTGGACTGTGGACAGCTCCAGCTTAGTGTAGGCGGTAATTGCAGAGTCAACTAAAAATATTTACTGTTTTTATATTCTAAATATAAATATTATTAGACTTAACCTTTACTTTGAAACTAGGTATTTATGAAACAAAGCTTTCGAAATATAATAGATAAAAAAAATTGATTTATGTGACTACAGTAGTGAATCTATATTTTTTTGCGTTGCATACCGCATTTAGTAGGATACGCAAAGGAATCCTGTTGTTGTTTAAGACAAACTGTTTCTCTCGCGTCACCATTTTCGAGAAATTGCCGGTCGAGTGGTGAAACTCAATGCCACGCTTTGTCTTGTTATACGAGAAGAGAAGACAAGTGAAAACAATTAATTTCTCTGAGAGGGAATTAAACCCACAACCGTTACGCCTGGGACAGCCCACAGCACCACTAGTCATATATTTTATATAACTAGTCTCTCTGCCTTTAGTTTCATACGGGATAAGTTCTGACGCTGAAGAATTTCTTTTGCGTTATAGTATTAACTATACAAAATCTACGAAATTTGACAAAAAAAACTTTTATTTAACTTTATAAATGCTATCTTAAACTACCGATCTTCAAATCCAATAGTTTACTGGCTGAAGTCTTTGCCAATTCTTTGTTGATTCTAGTTGAATTTGATTATTTTATCAGCGAATTCTCTTGATAAATGTGTATCGCTCCCACTATTTCTATATCTAGGTTACTTTAGAGTATTCTGTTTTAAAATATAACACAAATTAGGTTTTATTTGTGGAATATACAGTGAGTGATGTACAGAAAAGTCACAAAGTTTTTTTTATAAATTCACGCTGTATCCCGGTTAGGGAGTCGGAATCTAGTGAAAAGACACTCCTTTTCACATGCACCGTCCAATTTGAGACATTACTTTTTGAGTGGCGAAACTCAACGTCACGTCGTCGCTTGAGCTTGTTACCAGAGCAAGAAACATTAAACCAATTCATTGTCCCGAGTAAAAATCAAACTCACAACCGTTGTACTTATAGTGCCCTGCTGTACCACTGCGGCATGACGGCCTCTTCGTTTAATCATGTTTCCATTAATAAATATAAATATTAATAAGAATACCACACATCGAAAAAATCATATTTAATATGATAATAAGTAATATAAACGTAAATTACTTACATTATGAATAAAATAAACTCTTTTTTTTATAACTAACCTATTATATTTTTTATAGAAAGTATCTAATTAAAAAGCCAACAATACTTAAAACTCCACTTAAAAAAACGACGTTAGTTCCCTTATTGATGAAAATACCTAACTTAAAACGAAAAGAGACATAATTTACTATTGAAATAAAGTTAAAATACTAATATTCCTTAGTTATTACAAGAAAAATAAGAGATTACGTGTGTATTGACGAGTCTGATAAAGTTTTCGCGTTCGGCGGAAGTGCGAGGACGCGTGGGCCTCGCTCGCGCCGCGCGCTACGACTGCCTACGAAAGCTCACCTGTCCAGTGACCAGTGACCAAGTGACCTGTATGAACTTCCTGCGTGGGAATTATTATTATAAAATATAGATAGAATTATAAAATATACTACAAGAATATATATATAAATATAGAACAAGCTACATACGTCGGGATGAGCCGTAACCTATTAAGAGCTTATGGCTCAGCGGTCAGAGAGTCGCGGGTACATGTCTCGTTACGTTGAATTTTTGGTACGTTTTGTTAGTGTTTTTGACATACGTATTTCGTGTCATTTTTATATATGACATTAAGATTCTAAATATATTTATTTATAATTTAATTTAAAAATAAAGTTAAGTATAAATATAATTAATTATAATTAAATTTTGCGCTCAATGTTTTATTTAGAATCTAGATAGACCTTTGATCTGTACTGCTATGGTATTTATAAAGTATCAGATTATATTACGGTATCAGAGCAATGAAATGAAAATAATGAATTTCTCCGAGTGGCGATCGAACCCAAAATCATAGCGCTCACGCGGTGAGCAACTGCGGCACGATGACCTTAATCTTTATTATACGTATATAATTTGGTTTTATATATCGGAGACATTTTTGCTGGATTGGACAAATATTTACTTTTCAAACGCTGCTTAACACAAAGTAGTTAAAGCTCTCAGATTAATTAAATAAGGTGTCCAATCCTAGTTGCGGCGAATTGTGAGAGTTAAAATACTTATTTAAAATAATTTCTTTAGATATATTTTCTTAAAATTTATTCTTATCAAGCAAACATCGGTAGTTTCGCCTTATAACAAGTATAGCACTGTTATTTATATTAACACAATAAATCATTTTCATATTTATTAGACCATCTTGGCTGTGGAACAGGACTAATATTAACACGATGCTAGTGAGCTCGACCTCCACTCGGAGGAATCAATTATTTTCATTTCTCTGCTGAAATAAAACGACTTTTGTACTTTACTTAGAGTTCTGCCACTGGATAATTATGAACTATGACCCAAATTCAAATGAAAAGCAGAGAATGAAATGTCTTGCCACTAGGTTCTTTCTACTCTACCCTGCTATATGTGGGATACAGCGTGAAGCTGTATTTTTTTAAGAATTAAAGTCACTTAAACTAATATTAAAGTAAAATTTTGAGGCCCGTGGCATAGGTACTCCTGCAATTATGAAAAAAAGAAGTGCATAAGAAATATAACAATTTTAAAAGTCATGATTTATTCATCTCAATAGTAATATTTTACTAAGTTAAAAGATTGAACAACTCTTTAGGTACTTAACCCTCCTCCCCCGTTCATTTCTTGAATACATACTACAGTTATTAAATTGTACGAGATAATGTAGCTTTAAGCCCGCTATAGGTAGCGTCACGTCACCGTTGCACTATAAATAGGTGTTTCCTTCGTGCCTCCGACCGCCGCCGGCCTGTGGACTGTAGAGGATACTCGCATAGTGCATAGATGATTGTAAGTTTATTTGCTTAAGCTATCATTTTATTTAATTTGAAAAAAGTTTTTGAAATTCCATTTGAATTAAAAGAAAAAAGGTCAAAAGTTGTATAGATTGATGTATTGGCTTAATTATAAAGAAAAAAAATATTTTGAGTATTTAAAGGGTTAGGCCTATCCTAGTATCATTACTAGGATAGGCCTAGCCTAGTCGGTGGACTCATGTCCATCGTTCTTTATTTTTTATTTTATCTATGCTTAATGGTGAAACCTTACCCACGTAATTTCCACATTTTTAAAAACAAAGAATATACAGACAAATCACTCTACCATAAGCGGGGAGTGACTTTTTTAGAAAATATATCAGAATTTGAACGTAACGGTACTGGAACGCGCCTCTTGTTTAACATCCAACTGTTCTGACCATTAAGCCATACGTTCTCATTAAGCTAAATTAATTCTTATACGCTTGGTTCATTTTATTTGTGTTATTAGCATCTGTGTAAGAAGACAACTTTCCGCTTTTAGGAAAACGTGCCTTTGAAATAGCTAATCGTCAAAGCCATACTGTACCAAACCAGAGAATATCAAAATCTCACATAACATCACAATGTGATCTCACATGTTATGTTTAATGCTGAAAATGGTTTGTATTTGCTTGTACAATTCCGAATTACCAGGACGTAATGGAGCGCAGCCGCCGCGAGCGATACCGCACTGACGGCACTGACGGCACTGACGGCACTGACGGCACTGACATCACGCTGGAATGAAGCGATACGCGCATTTAAATTTGACATTTAACGGTTCAATTTCTCTGATACCGATAAGCTTACATACAGTTAAGGCTTATTTAAACAGAATACAAAATTGTAAGTTGTTGGGAGATTTTTACACGTATTTTTTATGTTTGTACAGAAGCGACTTTAAATATTTACATCTTTATGTACATACATACACATAAATAAACATGAAGTGTCTGTCTGTGATTCAAACAACAAAAAACAGTGGTTTTTCAAATTTATATAGTTTACACGATACTGAAATAAAATTTTGTCTGTTATTCTACTTGTCGTGGCCAGTCTAAGGAACTGCTGGACCGATTTTTGTTGGACATGCTCTGAAAGATAGAACATGTTGCGGAGCAACATATAGGCTTTTTTCCAAAGTTCTCTAGGAATCGGAGTTTCGGCGGAAAAAGAACGACAGACAGATGTGTTGATAGTTGGATCTCACATTACTCAGACAACAAGAATCAATCATGGTACAGTGGGACATTGGGACAGCGTCTAAGCTCGACCTCCATTTGGTGCCAAAAATTATTTAAGAGAGGACTCACTATTGTCTCGACATTAGGGCCTCTTTGTCGACCTTGCTATGAGAAAAACGAAAAGATAAAAAAAATTAAAGACGATATATTGAACCCATAACCTTTGCGAGATTTTCCAATTAAGCCGCGATGTCCTCGAGCCTGAGGGACTCTTCCTGTCTAATTAACATAACAATCGAGTTCCCAATGAATATTATACGCCGGATTTATAGAATGAGTAGATTTGTACTGTATTTACAATATATTAACATAACTTATGTATAACGTCAGCTCATCACGGAATCTTGTAGGTACTATGAAAACTTATCTTTTACAGATATCTATTGACAATTTTACTCAGAATATGATTTATATTCGAAGTCACTTACTCTACTTTATAGATAATGCTTAGCAATACATATGGTTATTTAGACAGTCAGTTTTTTTTTTAAATTTAAATATCAATATGACAGCAGGCAAAATACATGAAAATAAAATGGATATATGGGCAAAATTCCTTATTTTATTAACGTCACACGACTGAATATATAAATGAATGAACGACTGACTAAATATTATTTGACAGAGGCGTTAAGAGTACCGCCACTAAATACACAATGTTTGAATTTCGGGCGTTGCGTGGAAAACGGAATATCTTAGCACTAGGTTAACTCTGTCTGCTAAATGCTTGACAAGGCGTAACTTTTGCATGAAATTATTTATTACTTTTATATTTTACTTTAATATATTCAATTTACATGAACATATTAGTAATTCAACACTGTACGTAGTGAACTGAAACACCCTAACAGCTTCTACATTATTACAGTATTTTGGCCTAGATGTTGGCATCTGTTGGCTTCAGCCTCGTGATTACAGACGCAGTTATACAACTGAGTGTAGTATTCTCCGCCGGGTTACCGCGATTATACATTTCCATATGCAGATGAGTCGAAAGCTGGCTGTACACTAAATTATTCATTTTAAACAGATTTTATTTAGCTTCATGCTGTATCCCGCAAATAGCAAGGTAGTCAGAGTGAGCTTGGGAACCTAGTTCCATCCCCACTTTCATTCCTTGGATGAAAGTGGGGACACGCGACAGTGGATGAGATGAAAGAGGTCTGTAGCGTTCTCTCGCAATTCACAAAGATTTATTCTTTGTTGCGTGACGTTTAAAAAAGTTACAAATTCATAGTTTTCATATTAAATAAAACACGTCTATAAAGCAACATTCCACAATAAAACTCGTGTTGCCATACATTAATCAAAAAGTGTTTAAAGGCGGCGCGTCGCGTCCTGTCACCACTCCGACTGACGCGAGATAATCAGAGAAACAACTATTTTATTTTTGTTTGTGTTTATTTTCTCTGTGTTTTATTTATGTCTCTAATGTAGCGGTGGAGTGACGTGATGTATATTGTAAAAGTTGCTTGAATCAATGATTGATTAGGATATATTTTTTAGTTAATTACTATCGGACCTGCGCGGCTTAGCCCGCTTGAACTATCAAAATATATTTTAATTATTTATGAAATTATTTTCAGTTTTCAATAGGATTAATAAGAAAATATAAGCCTAAATAATCAAAATAAAAATAAAATTCTTAATATTATAAAAATTCCTGAATAATTGAAATGAAGAAACAAAATAAGTAAAACTAACTACAGGAAATTCTAAAAAATAATAAACATACGCTACTCCCCCCCTCCACAAAAATTCTTAACACAACAAAATTCCTTGTTGTTTAGCGACGATTGTAATTTAAATGCCATGCATATCAAATAGCAAGATATTTTAATCATATATATCGTGAAATATTCACAATATATAAATAAAAATAAATGAAAAATTGGGTAGCCTATGTTCATCCCAAGACCCTCAAGTATTTCTATATGACATTTTTTCACATTAAAGAAAATCGTGATAATCGTCGTGGGTTCGATTCCCACTCGGGCGAATGACATTTTTAATATTTTCATTTCCTCACTGGTAACAAGACTGAAACGGAAACGGAGAGTAAACATGAAGTCTGTGGGCTAGATTTCCATCCGGAGAATGATATTTGAATTGTTCACGTTTTCCGCTATGATAAAATGCGTCATTTTGTTATCCCATCACTCAACATGCGATCAGAGACGGAATGGGGTGTCAAAACACTAGGTTCCCTCTGCCTACTCTACTATACAGGGAAAACCGTGAATATTAAAGAAAACACGTTTATCGGAAATATATAGATAGATTATTAGTTCTGTCAAATAAGAAGATAAATTGAAATGTAGGAGCACAGTGGTGGTGTGCCAGTGAGCGCTAAAATTTAGGAAAACATTTGTAAACTTTTCGTTTCTTTCTTTTTAAATCTGCCTCGCAAATGCTGGAAACGCTTGAAAATTATTTAAAGAAACGCATGCCAATTACAAAATATATTAAACTACACCACATTTCCTCACAATATTAATTGTTTTAATAAAGTTATTAGTCCGTAACATTATAATAACGTGTCGATGTTAACAGAATGTCGCGCGTCGGTCGCTGCGGGCTGCGGGCTCCGAGCAAAGTGTACGAGTACCTGCGAGCTTGAAAAGAAATACGTATATCAAAGAGGATCGAGCTTTGTAGTCTGATTAGCGTGTGACTGCAACCGCGACGGTTGTGGGTTTAATTTAGACTAGTGGAAAATTAAATATTTAATATTTTCATTTCCTCGCCCTGGTAACTGTGACTGACTTGATTTTGACTTTGAACCCACAACCGTCGAGTTGTTGCCGTGCCTATTATTATACATAATCAGTAAAAAAACCAATTAGCTAAGCTCTACGCTTGATAACATAAATAGGCTATTAATAAACACCTGTCAATGTCCTAACATTAGTGTTATGCTTTGATAAATATAATCTCTTAGAGATTTTTTCCATAATTTTAGTTTTAAGAGATATTTTTCTTCTCGTTCGTGTTTCAGCTTTCGCAAAGTATATTGAAAATAAGAGAAGTTGTTTAAAATGTTGAAGTTGATTACAAATAAGGAATAATTTCAACCAACGGTCCGTCTTTTTGAAGATTAATTAGGTTTATTAGTTTTTTTAGCTTCACACTACATTTTGCATAAAGCAAGGTAGGTAGAAGGAACTTAGTGTTATAACACTCCGCCGGAACTTTGAAGGTATTGCGTGTTGAGTGGTGGAACTGCGCCGACTGCAGCGTCGAACTTTACCTCTTTACCAGAGCGAAGAAATGAAAATATTTAATATTTAATTTTTTCAGGTGGGAATCAAACCCATATATTTTAGACTCAAGCTTTCAGAGTTATTTTAAGTAAATTACTTATTAAATAAAAGCGAACCAGAATAGTTTATCTTATCATATAGTGTTTTTAATTAATAATGCAACGATTACTGCTCAAAGTAAGGCTTTCTCAATCACAGTAGAAAGTAATCACGTCAAGAGCGGAAGTCGAAAAATAATCAAAATGGAATCAAGGGCGGTACATAATTAGTAATTCCGTAGAAGGGGGGGGATAATGCGACGTCAGTCGTCAGCTGCGTTGAGGTGGCCTTCGGAACTAATCAATACGAAATTGAACTACAAATGGTCTTCTTTAATGTCTATTGTAATATATTATATTACCTTCTTTTTAAAGTTAATTAAATGGAAATTAGTAAGAACTACTGCCTGACTTACCTCAGATACTAAATTATAGTAGCTGAGGTAAATATGACTGCAGTAGAGTGTGTTTGGGTGGAAAAAATTAACATTATATGAAATTGCCCCGAGCCTTCCCCAAAAATATTTGATAATTAAAAATCTCTGCAATAATAAGCTGTAAAAAGTAAACAAAGATAAGATACTAGATAAGAGCTGATTAGTGATGATTTTCAAACGGCTGAACATATTTTCTTGAATTATGGCTAATAGAGTTCTGGATTAAGTCACGTTACAAACAAAAATGAGCTACGATGCCACAGAGAGATAGAGATATACAGACTCAATGTACTCAATACCAAATACACTACCTCCAGAATTCGGCGAAGAAAAAAAAGGGGAGCGGAGTGTCTTAACACTAGGCTCGTTCTGCCTGTCGTACCTACTACAACACAGCGGATAAAAATTATATTTTAAAAATTATATTAGTGAACAAATTGCAAATTTTCTAAATGTAGTACATTTGTATGTATGAAAGCATTCTCTCGATTCTCTTCCTTTTCTTATTATTTGAATACAAAAGAACAAATGGAACGAATGGAATGGTATATACTCTACACATCAGTATGTGCTTACTCTCTATGTCTGTTCATTGACTACATGGAATGTATAAAATTTTAATCAAGTAGACTAAACTGTATACGTTTTGTCCAATTATTTACCTGTTTAAGTTGTGACATTACATGATTCTAGAGTCTAAATTCTAGAAAATAAATATAGAAAAAATTAAATATGAACACTCCATTGTCCACTTTCCCGACATTGCGTGTTGTGAACAGATTGAGCACAGCCTAAATTACAGGTTGACCCAAAAATAAAGCGTGTATTCGTGAAGGGGTGGTTTAGAAGTATAAATCACACTCGCGACGTCGGCCGGCGGCGTGCGGCGTGACGGCGTGACGGCGCGGCGGGCGCGGCCGGATGTGGGTGCGGGCTACCTATTTCCGGCGAAGATCATCGCGAATATACTGTCATAAGGGTAAGTTGCTATTATGACGTCACTTGTATTAGATTTATAATTGTGTGAAAAAAATTAAATCAGCTTCACGCTGTATCAGTATCAGTGTGTTAACACTAGGTTCCCAAGAACCCTCTGTTTACGTAGCTAAGTGCGGGATACAGCGTGAAGCTAAAATAAAAGTACATTAGCGGTAAGCGCGACAGCTTTGATCCATATAAAACTTTCACAATAATCGTGGTAGCAATAAAGTTTACTTCCTATTTTTCTTAAATGTCAGTAAATACCAAGGTTTGACGCCGCCCAGTGCGGAGCCGACATTTTTGTTAGGGACTGCTAAATGTCAGTGCACCAAATAAATATTTTATATGGTACTTTTTCTAGTGATTTAACTTAAGACCACCGTGGCGCAGTGGAACAGCGTCTGATTGTTAAAGCAACGGTTTTTTTAAACTCTACTACTACTCTACTCTTACTTAAGGGGATGAATTATTCATTTCCTTGTTCTGTTAAGAATGCAAAGTATGGTACATAGGGAATGGAGTGTCTTAACACTAGATTCACTCTATCTATCTTGAAGGCTAAAAAAAACTTTCAGCCCTATTAGTTAAATGTTTGTATGAAATAAGACGACATAATTTTGTCATATATATTTTTATGAATCGAGTATATTGCATTAAATCAAGCATTTTTAAATGGTACGTGTTATGTGGGGGAAATGTCGAAAGTGTAATTTATATAATATTTTTTGTCAAAAGGCTCGAACCATGCCTATAATTATCCACTCCAAAGTTTGTTTCCTTTTAAATATAGCCAGGTCTATTTGTAGCGTCGTATCAACGGTGTTATCATAAATTATAAAGTAAGTAGCAATCGACACGCTTTAAAGTTTAATACCAAACCACTCTCAAGTTCAAGCAAAGTTTTTCGTCTACGACGTAGACCTCCTACGACGTAACACGCTACGATACGCTACGATAGATTATATAATTAAAAAGGTTTTACTGTATTTTTAGAGTTGTGAATTCGATTACCATTAAAAACATATTAAATATTTTAATTATATCGCTCTGGTGACAAGGCAAAGCGCAGCGTTGAGTTCCGCTATTAAACTAACAGTATTCGGCGGAAAGACAGGAGCAGAGTATCTTAACGTTACGTCTCCCTTTGCCGTGGTAGCGGATTAGAAGTTTTTGCACAACCTATCTAATATGGATATCAAATTTAAGGACTTGATTTGTAAAATACATTATAAAAATTCTAGAAAGCTTGTTCTTAAAAGTTTTTTTTAATAAATACTTTATATTTTATGTATCGAAACTAAACTGTCCACGAAATCAAATAGTATAAAAGTAATTATTATGAACGGCGACATCATTCAAAAGCTGTAGGTATATTGCGTTTATCAGTTAGTTTTTTACAAATAATAAAAGAGAACGACTATAACAAGTTAAATACAAATGAGACGAAAGTCAGATTAATTAGCGATATAAACATAATTATTTCATATTTGATAACAAAAATCCATTGACATGACCTTTACAAAACAAATTAACAACTCGAAAAGAGTACATAAATTTTTGAACGGCTCTTGAACGGAACTTATTTTCTTGAATCTGGCTAAGAACACGGTTATTAAAAAAACTAAATCAAAAGAGATTCATGCGTTTAGAAGCTACGACGCCACAGACGGACGTATAAATATACACATGTGTATGTATATATCTGTACACGTCAAATTTACAACACTCCGTTATACGAATGTTGAAAATTATAGCAAATACGACTTTATATTAATATTGCTATATTTTTCGATCAGGCACAAAAGCAACCAAACCAATATAATATTATTTTTAAACATCTAATTGGGAATAGAACCTAAACTTTTCATGAGACTTCAGACTTTTTAATTCATCATGGTGTTTTAGTGGGATGGTAGTGTTTTTAAAACTACATAATTTCCTGTCATTAAAATGAAAGTGCGTGCCGGTAATTATCAAATATAATTACTGAGCATATACGACATGATATAATATGCTCTGCGTGTCGAGCGGACGACACTGTGTGTGACAAAATGTGGTGGAAGACTTATATTTTTGAGTTATGACTGTTGACTTCATGTGGTTGTTATAGGTAATATGCCTATAATCATAATTTCTAAATCTAAAGCAGTCACAATGTGGAAAAGATAACTCTTCAGTCTTCAATGCTTTATATTAAGCTTCGAAATTTGTGAATTTTATTTAAGAAATATTTAAAATTTAAAAAATAATTTTACTTACCCATAGTGGTCCATGACCGCGAGTGCAGCGAACACCACCGTCGCAGAGACCGTGAGTAGTGACGACATCTTTCAGCCACCCTACTAATAAAGGACGGGATATTCCTCTCGGTATCTGTGAAAAGTGACAATTTTATATCTATTTATTAATTATATTAATAAGATACTATATACACTTGATATAATAAAATAAATATTGAAATTTTATTGAAAAATAAGAGGAAATCAAAAATATTGTGTATTTTTAGGTCGTTTTGTGGAGAAGGAACTGCTCAGCATTCCATATATTCAACGTGCCAAGCTGAGCAATACTACAACCGTGTACCCACGGTTGTAGTATTGCTCAACTTGGCTGTCCTCCTCCTCCTCCTCCTCTCTCTACCTAACCAAATTCTAATTAATGATTACTACTGCTGCTGTTTTCAAAGAACTTTATAGAAATTGTTTGATTTTTTAGTTTCATGCTGTACCCACCATATAGCGGGTTTGACAAAAGGATCCTAGGGGAACCTAGTGTTAGAACACTTTTTTCCCATTAAGACACTACCGTTCCGAATTTTAGAGGCTTTGCGTGTTGAGTGGCCTTGTTACCAGAGCGAGGAATACCTGCGCTACGACGGCCACTGGAATAAATTGACGATAGTAAATATTAACCATTAAACAGAGAAAATTATCATTTAGTTTTCCTTTATATTTGCTAAAAATATTTAAGAATAGGTAAGAAGGAACTACGCACTAAAATAAAACATATCAATGTCATTTTCATTTAAAGCCACCTCTGACCTTTTTATATTATATTACCGAGCTTTCTAAATACACTGTCACTTAATTTTATTTAAAGCTTCACTCTATTTCACAGTTTTGTTTTAAAGGTCAGTTTTGTCAGTTAAATGAGAAGTGTGGTGAAATAATACGAACTTTAAAAAGCTAATAAAGTATGTATATATGTACTGTTTTATTTTTGACATAATATTTTAATGATATGGTAATTTATTTAAATTTATTTATAGATTTCTTCGCTCTGGTGTCGAGGCAAAGCGTGGCGTTGAGTCCAGAAATCGGAAAGTGGGGAACGGAGCGTCTTAACACAAGGTTCCCTCTGCCTACAGTAGGGTAGGTGGAGTGAATGCATTACCTATTTCCTACTCCGTTTGACAGGTGTTAGTTATGGTTGTATTTATAACCGACTTTAAAAAGTAGGAGGTTATCAATTCGACTTCGGATTTCCTCTATATTTTCGTTTCCAACACTCGCAGACGGTGTATGTGCCCAACTCAGACAGGGATGACAAACCACCCAATAATATTTCGTCGTTCACGTATTCGACGTCAGAGCGCTTTTTTTAGTTTTTGAAGTCCTTGTTTCTTTGAGTTTTTAACTTCAACATTTCTACGTCTATTTGGCTCGCACTCGTTCTTATAATTCTGTTTTTGTAAGAAATTAAAGTAAAAACAATATCTCATCGTTTTGCCTCGCGTCTCCGCTGTGTTCCCTCTCCCCCAGCTATTACTTTTAATATATTCTGATTTCACAAGTATTACGATATGATAAGCAAATAAAAGAATTTACAGCACAAAGGCTTCTTTATAATATATATAAATTATAATAGTATACATAGCGAAGCCGTTGATTTATTTTGCAATCACTTTTTAGTTGGTATTCGTAACTTACTGTCCTCTTTCTTCTACACCTATACATTGGTGTTTTAAACATTTTTTACTAGATGACAATAATTTAATTAAAAATAATAAATAGTCCAGGGCCCTCATAATTCCGAGTCCGCCCTTAAGTAAATGAGATATTTATCACAGGTAGGAACTATTTCAAAATATCTAGAGCACATTTTCTTATACTAAAATATAAAAGAAATCACGCGTTATCTCTATGCTAACATATTTAATTATGTGATAAGAATGATAACTTCAGCTGTCGATGACGATAACGTCCACTTTTAAAGGGTGGTGCACAACTTGTATTATTATTTTCATACTTCTCACTGACAAAGTTGTTCCTTTATATGAACTTATTTGTACCTTTCTATGACATTTTTCGGTCCACTGTGCAGATTAGGAAATATTTAAATCTCTTCTTTTCGTTTTATTAGGCACTATAATTGTTAATTATTATCTAAATAAGATATGCTTTGGCTTACCTTTGCAGATGAGTAAAAAGCCTAAAGTATGAGAGTTAATAGAGATATGCTTACTTTCAGCCTTTCAGCTGAATGTATAACCTATGTGATAGCTGATAGGATTAGATGTCTATAATAACATATATTTTTTATATCAAATTCAATACGAACACAATAATTACTATGTGAACAAAATGTTAATATAATAGTAGGTATATCACAAACATCTATATTAAAATTTTGAAGTTAAAGAGTTTGTTTGGTCAAACGCACTAATCTCAGAAACTACTGGTTCTAATTGGTTTTTTTTGTGTTAGCCCACTGATTTACACAATCGTTTCAAAGTAACCCTCTGTACCTGCTTCAAAGTTACCTCAGACGTGTAGAAAGTGTCATGTAGAACTGTTAATCATTTCCGGTCGACCTAGCTAGTATACACCTAGTATTTTATTAGGATAACGCTGTATTCTGCACCTACCAAGGTAGGGGGAACCTAGCAACCTAGTGCTAAGAGGTTTAGACATTCCGTAGAGTCAAGAAACGGCAAGTACCGTTTCACATTTTCCGCTGAATTCTGGAAGCATTGCGTGTCGAGTGGCGGAACTCTCTCTTTGTATTGTTAATCAAACCCACAACCTGTCGCGTTTACTGTCGCACGCTTCAGCCCATGTGCTACGACTGACTATATATCTATGTACCTACCTAAACTTATTTAAGCTGTGTAAGCTAGTCTTTACATAGAATTTACAAAATAATGACCAATCAAACTAATAACCGAGCTAATTAAAACATTATTTTTTTATTAAAGAAACCAATTTTTCTCCATATTTACCTCGTCCAAGATCTTCATAATCAATTCTATGCAAGCTTCTCAAATAAATTGTGGCCATTTCCTCAATTTTTCACACAAAACACTAATAAAAGTTCCAGTAAACGTTTGTGTTGTTAACATTTTGCGATGGCCGCCACTTTACTGATAATAAATGTTTATACTTTATATGAGTCACGACTGATATTGATATATTAAAAGCGAGATCAGTGGTATTAGTGACCTTTGGTTTGTATCTACTGTAGTTGTTGTGGATTCAATTCCCTTAATAGTATTTTGTTATGGTACTTATGTGGCTATTGTATAAGTTGTGAATTATTATAAGAAATTATAAAGAAAAGCTATTTATTTCTATGATATGGTATTATTGCAGTGGAAAATAAGTTTAGGAGTCGTTATAAAAGACAATATTTTAAAATAAATAGCATGAGGCCGTAAAAACAAGGGTTTAAATGTAATGCGACGGGTGTGGGTTCGATCCCCACGAGGAATGAATTATTATTTAATATTTTCATTTTCTCGCTCTTGCCCGGCGTTGAGTTCCGCCACTCAATACGGATTGCCTCAAAGAATTTGGCGGAAAGTGAGGAACAGTATCTTAAGTTCTCTAGTTCCCTCTTCCTATCCTGCCATGAGCAGCGTGAAGCTAAAAAAGCGGATATGTAAAGCATTAAAAATATAAACATTTGCACAATCCAAATTCGAAATCTGTTAACTTGATAACTCAATTCTCGTCCATTATCAAACACAAAAGATAAATAAAACTCAGGTATAAAATATAAGAGAATTTATTTTAAGCTGTCTGTACAAGTTGTCATTTTCATACTTTGAGTAAATAACCAACAACTCTACGCTGATTAAAATTATTTTAAAGACAAACAAAGAAGTTTTGGACGTTTGGATTATTGTTTGAAAACTTTTGTTTCGAATATATTGTTGCTAAAATTTCATTTTATGAAAACATGTTGATAATATTGTCTTTTCATGTTTTTAAGTGTTCATTGTTATAAAATAAAGTAAATAAATAATAATAAATTTAAGATGTACTTAAGAGTACTTTATCAATTAGTAGCTATCTATAATTTTACGTAACATTTTTTTTTTCAATGTTATTCACCTGCTAACGACAAAAACAAATCGTGACAGGCGTATAAAAAATTCGACGTAGTTCGACACCGTATCGTCAAATTATAATTTTGTTTAATTTTAATTTCATACAGTATGTCTTCATTGGCAACGAGCTTGTACGCTTTCCGAGAGGCATGGGTCTCGCTGTATTCAATTTTTTATACGTTTCTAACAATTACTTCCTAAAGTTACCATTAATAAGTGAAATAAATAAAAAAAAATACTGAAAAAGAAACAAGATATAATAATCAAACTCATTAAACATTCAAAGTTCCACTTTTAGCACATGTTACTTACATTACAATAAAAGAAATATACATTCGTCATTTTGTGATGTTACATTTGTCATATACATATTTTGATAAAGAAGTCACTCAAATTTAAATCTACAACCATTTTGTCAATTTTTGTGTATAAAATTTGCCTCAGTTATATTGATCGTCCAATAAACTATTAGCATCTTCAACGCACCACTCTTTTGTTTTGTCGGCAAAAAAACAATAATATTAACTATTATTTTTTTTTAGATAAAATAAATAATCTCATTAATTGATTATAATAATATTAAAAATATATGCAACAATAATATTCTGAAAAACTTTTAACAATTACTTATTTTTAGAAATTTTGTGAATGTTCGGCGGAACGTAAGAAAGACGATTCTCGTTTGGGTAATGAATTATATTCATTTTCTCCGCTCTGATAGGCAAAGCACGACATTGATTTCCATTACTGAATACACAGTGATTTTTTAATTTGGGTGAAAAGCAGTATACAGCGTCAAGAAACTACCGACTATCAAGCGTAAAGCTAATAAAAACACATGGTTTAATTTGTTAACTTATTATTACGAAACCGATTCTTTTAAATCGTATAAGACAAGCCTATTTATTTCATTTAATCAATTAAGCCCTTAATCCTGCACAGAAAAAACTAATATTTGAGTAAAATAATAAAACATGTTATATTAAATTTCAATTAAAATTAAAAGCAATTTATCAAGCAATTTAAAATAATATATTACAAAATTAAAATTAAATAGTCATAAAAACGTAATAAAACTATAGTTTTTTCAATTTTTTCTTAAAATAATTAAGTAATACTGTTGTTGTTCAATAGCGGCGCGACGTCCTCTGCCTCAGACTTGTCACTGTCAGTTAACACTGGAATAGAAACATATGTATTATCTATGGCAAATGAAAAAAAAGAAAGATCAAAACAAGATCAAATCATGCAAATAATTAATTTTTTAAAAATATTTATCAGTAGAAAATACCAAAAATAATAAATTTGATGATTGATATTTTTTTACACATGAAACATAAAAAAGTTGTGATTATTTTAGTTATATGTTGTAAATTATAACATAATCAACATATTTTCTACATAAATGTCGCATAATTTTGTATTTATTAGTAAAATGATAAACATTGTAAATATATATTTTGGGAACTATCTTTTGATAAAAAAATAAGATTTTATAAAATTAATAATTTTTTCTCTAACCAATTTACTTTCAAAAGAAAAGATAAGTTTACCTATTTTACCAATAAAACAAAATCCACAACTTTATATTGTATTAAACAGTAACCATATAAAATAAAATGATGTAATAAACTAAAATATAAAAAGCAAATCATTGTTTTATTTTGCCTATACACAAAAATATTACTTATGCTGTTTACCGTTAAGAATATTTTTTTGATTAATTAAAAGATGTAAGAACTTAAGCTATTTAGTTCTAAAATACAGATAAACTTATCACATTCACTAGAAATAGTATTAGTGTTTAACAATTACAGTACGACCTCACTAATCCGGCACTAAGAAAGATCGAAACATTTGAAAGGTGGGCACCCTGTGAATATGTTTTTTTTTCACTTGCAATTTTTTTTTGCTGTGTGCGGGATACAGCTTTACGCTATATAAGTAAATATTTCATCTCAGCGCATAAATTTAAATAAATATTTCATCTCCTCGAGTGGGGATCGAACCCAAAACCAGCCGGTTTTAGAGTCACACCTCGTGCCGCTGCGCCACGCCTGGCCTCAAATATTATTTCCTTTTAATAAAATGTTTTAATTACTATACAATACAATTGTGTCCTCTCTTCTTGCAAGATGCTGGATTAGTGAGATTCTACAGTATTAAAAAAAACTAATTAAACCACTATTATATTATAATAATGGTAGAAACATAATTAATAAATTAAGAATTCTAACAAGAGATAAACATACATAAAAAAAAGAATTGCTTGATAATTTTTAAAGATTGTTTCTTTGAAGCATATAAGCATATTAGTGTAAGGGAAAAAAAAATTATCAGAACTCCCAATCATAAATTAAAACAAGTAAAACTAAAATATAAAAGAAACCCATACAAATAATATGAAGCACACACAAGCACTAACCTGAGCGTCCTTACTGTAGCTTATTTATACTAACTAAGATATATCTGAAACTCAAAATTATATCATATTTGTCAATTAATTCAATTATAGCTGTAGAATGTATGTACATAAAAAGTATTTAGATATTAAATTGGAACAATATACTTATGTTGTACTGTTGTTGTTGCAGGTACATAGTATAAAGAAAAAAAAATAATATATAACAACAAAATCATGATTTTATTTTACTATAGTTGATGAAATAAAAACAAAAGACATTCTACAACTACAATTGATAAAAATGAATTTTATTGCTTGATCGAAAAAGAACTCCCTAGATTTAAGTATAACTTTTATACACTATTCCGGTTTATTTAGTTTACCTTTCATATATAGTACCTTCGGAGTATAAAATTTTAAAATTTGGAATTCTTTCTTTCATTAGTAAAAAAAAATTTTATTCCAAAACCAACCAAATTTTTTTTATTAATTTAAATTTTATTAATTTTAATTTAATTTAATTTTTTTTTTTATTCTATTTTTTTATATATATTTTCATATAACGTGCAGTAAGAAGGAAGGATAAACGCTCGTGTCTTTGCTCGTGTTGATATAGAAGTATAAGTTCTGTGCTTCAAGGGAATATAGACTTGGATATTTCATATTAACTTCAGTTTGATAATTCCACATTATCTTGAGAGAATGCAACAGACGTCTCGTGGCCGTCTTGTCTTTGTAATTCGGCATTGTGATCTTTAGCGCATTACACAATCGGCAAGATAATAAATTTAAAAAAAATCCTAAAATAAAAAAAAATCGAAAAGACCAAAACTAAGTAGTTCTTTGTCAACCCGGCATATTTCTGAATAAAAAGCGTATAGAAAATGTACATTAGCTTATATTTCACATAAAATACAACGACAGTATCATACAACGACTATTAACACTTATTTACATACAAAATTATATATTTTCAACAAAAACTAACCTTATACATTTTAAGCACTTTTGACAGGTTATAGTAGATTTTGAAATTTGCTAGTGATGTACGTTTTTATTATATGTAGGTACATAATGTTTTAATTGATTTAACATTGCGTATAGCTGATATCGATTTTTTTAGAAGAAATTTTAGTTTTTTTTTATTTTACCAAAATAGTAATTGTATTTTAACGATATTTGTTAGTGTTTTTAGAATATTAAAAAAAATACTACATTAACCAAACGATATGCATCAAATTTGACAGACATTTTGAAACCCCAAGTAATACATATTTTTTCAAAGATGTCCAAGTTATTTAAGCGCTATAGCGTTTATATTTTACATACATACATATATAAACAAACAGTCGCAGCTTAGTGTACCAACCACCTTAGCAGTCAATATTGAAACTAATTCTCAGAGTAATAGAGCAGCAAATTAGCAAGCATTAGGGCTAAATAATGGCAATTAGAATATATATATCTAGATTTTACAGATTTTGAATTTTTTTATATTCTCGCTGTATCCCGCTTAAAGTAGAAAACCAAACGAATATAGTGTTAAGATATTACATACGCTACGCACTGCCCAATTTTCGAGACATTGCGTTAATTGAGTTGTGAAGATCAAGGAAATGAAATGAAAATAATTAGTCAGACCGTGTGGGATTCGAACCCATGGCCTGGAAATATCCTGATCTTTTATAATTTATAAGTTACAGACACAAATCTTATCATAATAAAGAACAATAGAAGTACTAATATTCAAGTTATAAAATCGATAATGGTGGGTCCAGTAACTGACAAAGTTAATCTAATGATGAGCTGTTTTTACTATTATTTATTATGAAACTGAATTTTTTTAAGGTCAAAACGTACACAGATAAAAATAAACATATATTTTTAAACTACATTTTTACATAAAAAAATATTTTTATCTGGCCAAAAAACGAAACTTACGTGTCATATACGTATATAAATGTTATATTGTGTAACAATTGTATCCCCATACGTGATCTACAAATACATTAATTTTTTTTTAAATAATCTAAACTAAAATGAAAAAGACTAATTCGGTTTCTAATTTCATAATAACAAAAAGGTCCAGCCTCTTTGAATTCACCAACCATTTGTTTTATTTAAATATAGAATTAAATATATATAAATAGACACTGAAGTAAATATCAACTTAAACAAAAGCAAAAAAAACCTTGTTTCTTAACTATTAAACCTATCAATGTACAAACACACATTCAACACAAAATTTTTTGTTAATTACATATTAATATAAATTTGAGTTTTTTTTCATAATTAATTACCTGAAACGCTGAGGTGTCAAATATTTACACAAAAGGTCAAACACTATATAAAGATGTAGGTTTAATTTTAGAGAGCATTCTTTTTTACTTTTCTTAATAGCTTCACGCTTTATCCCGCACATTACAAATGCTGCGTAGAAGGGTATATATACCATACCAGATATTCGCCGATATGTCAAGATATATGTTAACACAAACTGATGAAAAAATGGGATTTTATATGAAACAGGTGTATCTTGAGATATTCACAATATTTCGGGAGATATTTTTTTAAATAAATAATTAGGTAATGTAAAGGGGGGTTGTACTGGACATTTAAATATACAAAAGAAATATATAAGAATACTCTCCAACCCTAAAATGTACATCTTCTTATCTCTAGAGGACCGTTATGTAGTTTCTCTCCCTCTTGGGCGAGGTCGCCGGCGGGTATTGGAAATAAACAAATAGATCTTGAAATTTTCGCATATCTCAAGGCATTTTTTGAATAAAAACTTAGATGATAGAAAAACGGGATTTTATACGAATAACAGATGTACGTATCTTGAGATATCCGCATGTTTGGAGAAATATTTTAAAAAAATAAGTAAAGAAGGTTATGAAATACCAAAAAAGCTAAAAGAACCCTCTCTAAGCACCCAACACCTACATCCTCTTAGTTCTAGAGGGTCGCCTCGTACCGTTTCTCTCGTGCTTGGGCGAGGGCGGCGCGCTCGAGATACGAAACAGATGGATCTTGAGATGATCACATATCTCGAGACATATCTGTCCGCAGTAGCGCGACAGGTCCGCGCATACCCAGATCTGCAAATGTTAAGAACTCATCTTAGTTAAATATCTTTAAAACACATAGAATTGTTTTGAATATTTCAATTGGTTTTAATTTTTTAATTTTATTTTTTACAGTACACTACGATAATGTGTATTATACAAAATTCAGACCAATTGAATGTATGTAAGTTGCTACGTGCCATGTAAATAATGATAGTAATTTTCTGGAAATATCTGTACAATTGTATGGATTTTTAATTATAATTTATATTATTATGATTAAGATTGACGATACATTGGGCATGATGTTTATGTATATTTAACCCAGAAAGCATTTATAATATTCTTAGATAGTAGGGAAAAGACTTTGTATTCCTCGCATTTAACAGGGTTTTAACAGATTGAACTTAGTATTAAAACACTCCATTCTCCACTTCACTATCGCCCAATATTAATAACCTATCTCCAACGTCAATCTTAGATTGTTTCATATATCTATCCTATCTAGAGATTGGATAAATATATGAAACAATCTAAGATTGACGTTAAAGATAGGTTATTAATATTGGGCGTTAATGAGCTATTAATACAATAAAAACACTACATGTCAGTACGTGACAAATCACGAGCACCTTAAGTTAGCTGTAGATGGCTGCGCAAATGTGATTTTAGGAATTTTAATAATAATAATAATAATAATTTATTCATATCAAAATTACAAACAAAATAATAATTTATAACGATAATAACCGCATTAGTTATAAACTGTGTGGCAGTGATTAACGCCCGCCTCACAATTTTCTTAGTATTATTTAGAAAAAACCTAACTTCAAGGCGTTCAAGGCTCGTCGACCATATTGTAAGAGTATTTCCATTAAAAATAAGCACTTACAGTACACAGCCACAACACATAATATTCAGGTATTGCATTGTTGAAGTACTGGTTGAGGAAGAGCATCGCCGGCCCTAAGAGCGACCAGTCGTAATACTCCATTTCACTTTTTGTCATGTGAGCTACCTGAAAGATTAAAAACATATTTTAACTATTATGTCACTAATATTTAATTAAATAACATGTTAAATTACACCTGAATTATTTTAAATGGCTTATTATATATTGTAAAATATATTCTATTCTAGTCTTATAATATATAAATTCTGCGAGTAATGGTGATGTAGCGAATCACTATTTCTTGATGTTGGTTAGCGAAGTAAAAAAAAATATATAATAAGACAGGTGATAGAATGAAGATAGGCAAAAAAAAAGTCTTACGAATTATCTAAATGTTTACATTTACAGAATTGTTTATGTCTACAGAATTCGGCAGGAAGTAGGGAACGGAGTGTCTTAACACTAGATGCTCAGGATCTCTCTATCTAGCCTGCTATGCGTGGCATACAGCGTTAAGCTGAAAAAAAAGTGATTATATTTTGTGGTAAAAATCGTGAATCAAAACTTTTTTTCTTACGTAACTTAACATTGTTTAACATTTTCAATATAAGAACGTATTTTTGTCACCTATTAAAGTAATCTTGGATATTATTATACCTCTGTAATAAGCGTGAACACAGCCCACGCGTCGACAGACAGTCAATTAGATCAATGTTTAGCAACATTGACAGACATATATTTAAGATATAGTCAAATATAATGGTAATTAGAAACGCGGGTAAAACGCTGATTAAATACATATAAACTAACATACATACAAATGTAAATAAGTACATTTATGTAGTAAAATATATTTTTCGTTTACACAATAATATTATGTTATCTGTAATTATTTTTTCTAATGTGCATTAATTTAATTTGTTATAAAATAAATGTTTATATTAAGATATGCGTATAATATACATAAGGCACACGGAAGTGCAAACGACAAGTTATAAGCAACTATTAAATGGGATTTTGCACAAAGAATATAAAATATTTTAATGTATTTGTAAACTATATTAGATTCGATATAATCAAAATAAATTTATGAAATTAAGTAGTTTTATATTTAAGTATTTAAAGTGTGACTTTCTATACTATAAAAATTAAACTTAAAAAATTAAAAAAAATCAGTTTCGTGCTGTATCCCGCACACAGCAGGATAGGCAGAACCGCCGAATTCTGGATGCATTTCGTGTTGAGTGGAGGAACTCAACGCCGCAATTTGTCTCGACACCAGAGCAAAGAAATGAAAATATAAATTCAAGTAAATATTTCCTCGAGTGGGGATCGAAACCACAACCAGTTGTATTTACAATTACACTTTGTGCCCCTGCGCCACGATTGGAAAAAACATACTTTGTATCAAATAAAGAAAATACCTGATTTTGTTAAAGTGAGGTCTTTTATGTATAAAAAGAAAATCTTATTGGTTTTAAATGTAAATAAAGATGAAATGAGGAAAGCGCATGCCCAGCAATGGGCGTGCTGAATGATGTAGGTGGCAAATATGTGAGATTTTTTTAAAACAAGAAACATATACTATTTCCTCATATAGTTATACATGAACAATTGTTGGGTTTCACTAACAGTATACCATGGAATGTAAGCGAATAAGAGCGAATAATCACTGGTTGTCTGTCCCTCCGACAATTTCACATTTTGAAGCTATCTAAAATTAAAAATAATAACTTAAATATTATATAACATTTTGCGTTATACTTACCACAAGCCTATTTGTGACTTTTGCAGCGACCATACCAAACGCCAGTATATAGAGTGCCGGATGGTTCTCGTATACATGAGACTCGCTCTTTTGGAAAATAATGAAGGCGGGAACCACGACCAGCGAGAACGGAATCACCGGAGATAATATGCTTGTTCCCTAAGAAATTATACGCTGTAGCTTGTTCTTAGATAAATATCAAAATATCCGCCCTGTCTACGATTTTCAGGATATTTTAAATTAATGTTTGTTATATTTTAAGATAATTTTATTTTTCTTAAATATCCTAAAAATCTTTCTTAATAGGCAACAAAAGCTACAAAGCCATGCAAAACTAAAGAGCTAAAGCTAACCAGCTACATATTTTTTAGTAAGGAAAAGAAAATTAGAATAAATAATAATGGAATAAATTGACGCAATTTGTTATGAATTTTGGTGCCAATGTCAGTGTAAAATGTAAATGATTATGTTAATACCAATCATGTCAACATATTCCAGTCACAGAAAACGAATACAGCGCGAACTACATAACGAGCATTCGGACATAAACAACGAAAGACAACACGAGCATTGCTATCATGCCTTAGCTTTTACGAACACGTGAAAATGGCGTCATGAAATCGTCGAAACTTCAAGTGACCACGTGTCGACGGCACAATAAAATTTAAATTCTTACAGCAACCGTTGAGCCGTTTTTCCCGACGCCACCTTTCATAATGACTTTAACGTAGCTGAAGACTACCGTCATTGTCATTAGAACCACGGCGTAATTGGACGCCAAGTTCAAACTGATGTTGATCGTCGGGAACTGTTAATGCGGGATGAACGCGCGGGCGACGGCCATTATTGGAAAGAAAATCATAGAAAACATGCTATTAATATAAAAAATGTAGACAAACGAAATTAATGTGATATCTTCACTCATTGCACATTCTGATGAAGAAAGACGATGATAGCGAACAGCTTTGTTAAAAATAGTTACATTCCGGATCGCGCTCTATTTGCTTATGATAACTAATAATTATGAATGTTAAGGAGCATGTCTCTTTATGTATATTAAATATTGTTTTATATAAGAAACGTATTAAGGACAGGAAAAAGCGTGCTCAAAACTAGGAAGTAAAACAATGTTAGAACAAATACATTTAATATATGTGCCAGGTACTTTGTGCATATATATTTAAAGTCGTTAAGGGGTATAGGAGTATACTTATTATAAAAAATATTAAAACGGCATGGAAATTAATGTATTATTCAAATAAATAAAAAATATTTACCAACGCTGTAATAAGGAGCAAATGGATGTGCTATATATTTCTCCTAAGAACCGGTTTCAGGATAATATTTATAAAGTATATATTTTAGTTATTTAGTTAGTTGTTCAGTAGATAAAATATGACATCAGGTGACAGACAAATTAACAACTATTGCAAGTAAAGTTATCCAATATTATCTTTAACATAACACTTAGTCAGAAATAACGTCAAGACACTTTCCTAAACGCTACCCTTATCACAGTAATAATAATGAAATATCACATAACAAATTTTGAAATTGTAAAAAATCTAATTTCACAGGTCATACATCAAAATAAAGCCTGTTTTGTGTATGTATAAAATAAAATAATCTAAAATTACGAAACGACTATAGAGTACAACTAAGAATCCAATTCCCTATAGATCTTAAGATATGTCTTCAAAATAAATTTCCATACTTTAATTCCCACACCATCAACCAAAAGTTCGTATAGAATGTATACATATCGCTTATCTTACAGCAACTGTAGATCCATTTTTCCCGCATCCCCTATCTCGAAATGTACTCGCGAAGTTGTAGATAAAGTAAATAGCACCAGCGAACGGTACACTCGTGGCATGAAGACTGCAGGGTATACCGAAGATCTGATGTATGAATTCACAAAATAATAAGCCCCGTTTGACATTTTAGTGGGTCTTTGTATATTTTTTTAGTGAAAAGTGTTTTGGAGAAGGAATAGGAGTGGTGACAAGTGAAGTGTAAAATAAAAGCTTTATTATCTACAATTTATCAAAAACAAATGGTTATCTGTAATTGATTTTGTCATGTTTTTGAAATGTTTATAATTGAGTAATGAGTGAAGACCCACGTGATTCGGAACATATAATAATTGACCACAACATGATTATCTAAAAAATACTTATTCTAAGACATTATGGATAACAATTAAATAACCGATACACTGAATATATTTAATAAAAATAATAATATAGATAATGGTCTATATTACAAAATGTAATAAAAACAATGTAATAAAGAGCAATATCTATGTCTAAAATAAAGTACATGCTATTAAAAAAACCCACATGATACAAGCGATGATTTAAAGTATCAAATCAAATATCTTTTAAGTATGTTAACTAGTAATGTATCCCTAATTTAAATACTTAGAAGAATATACAAAATATACATAAAATAGATATAAATTAATAAATAAACGAAAGCGATTCATGATTATAAAATAGAAGTATGAGGCCAATCAAAGCTACTTTTTTTAGTAAATACATAATTAATATAATAAAAAGATTTAGAAAGATAGAAGAAGCCCAAGACAACTTAGAAGACTAAAAAAACGGAATGAGATATCGATTTTTTAGAAAAAAACTTCGTTTAAAAAACATTACGATACATAGATACACAAAATAGATGATGGTTCTGAAATCGTTATCCCATTCCCCCATATATTTTGATATCGATATCTCACAGCGACAGTGGAGCCGTTCTTGCCAACGCCGCCAGCCGCGATGGCGGCGGCGAGCGACGCCAGCGTTAGTATTACACCCGCGACTGCGACCACGCCCAGCGAGTAACGCACTTCCAACGTGCCCTAGAGCCATTTGATTTTTTAATTTTGCAATTATTTTATTTTAGTATTTATTAAATCATTTATTTTTTTATGTACTTAGTATGTACTTAGTATTATTCAAAAAATATACAGTGTTTTTGTCAGCACCACTTTAAATGAAACCACAGTTTTAACTATTGATTTTTTCAAAAAAAATAAATAATAAAATTATAGTTGTAAAATAAAAACGCCATTTGTCAAGAATGACGCACGCAGATATAAGTCAGATATAATCAAAGAAATTCATTTCGAAATCAAGTCGTAGGTATTGGCGGCAAAGTTCAAAGTTGTTTAACCTTTAGTAGTATTTTTGTGGCGTTGATTTCTGCCACTCAACATGCCATGCCTCCAGGATTCGGCAGAAAGTGGGGATCGGTGTGTCTTAACACTAGGTTCCCTCTGCCTATCTTGCTGTGTGCGGGACACAGCGTGAAGCTGTATTATTATTTTTGAAGTAGTATATGTTGACGTTATTGATATCTTTGCGTAACTGCGTCACAAGAAATACAGGTATGAATAAACACCGTGAAATGAAAAAAAAAATCCACGTCTAAACTGTTGAGGTAACTAGATTAATTTCTTTAGGGATGGGTTTAAAAATATTTTACCCTATATGCTGTCCTTGTAAAAGGAGCGCTGACGATTCCACCCTGTATATTTCAAATAGGTAACGTTTTTACAATTAAAATCCATTTAAAACTAACTAATAGAATTGGTTAGTGCATGCCACAATAAACATGGGCTTATAAGAAATATGTTAATATAATGATTACAATTTGTTTTTTTTTTCTATAAAAAGCAATGCTCCGATATATACCGTAAGCATATTTTATCATGCAATATTAACACGGAATTTAAAGACAAGAAACGTTAAATTAATATTGATAAAAGTTGTACATCATCATTGCCCTCAATATGTAATAGGCATTCCAATTTAATTTAAGAGTCGTTAAATGTACCCTAGCTCATTCATGCTGATAATATAGTCCAAATTCGATACTTATTAAGTACACTTAAAATAGAATTCATGTGGGTGTTTTTAAGAAATATAAATACAAAGTAAATATACATTGTTACTTCAAATCAATTTGAACGAGTAGCTAAAAAAAATACGATTTGCATTTATTCTGTTGAAGTCCCATGTAAATATATCACTAAATAACTAAAATTATATTATTTTGCCAAATATGCGGATATATCGTACTAAAAAGGTAAAGATTACACACATTACCTGAGTGGTCCAAGCCTCGGGCCCAAGTATCGCAGATACTAAGTGTATCCCGATGATGGCGTACTGCGCTTCAGTCACGTCAATGCGACCCATTTTGAGCGTACCCGTGACGTACGCCTGCCAATGGGCGCAGTAGAAAAGTGTCATTGCGCAGAAACACTGAAAAGAAGAAATTTGTATGTATTTTTAAAATTAGAATTTCTCTATCAAATAAAATATATAGGTTTTTTAACAATATATTTTTTACACTTTAAGTATACTTAGGTATTTTGAGTATTAACAATAATAAGATGGAGATTTTAAGGACAAGATTATAAATCGAACGATTCACATCATAACTAGTGAAATATTAATAATATAAACATTAAATATATTATAATAGCTAATATACATTATCCACTGATACCAATCAAATGTGATTTATAAAAAAATAAAATTAATATATTAATAAAACAAAGTACTTGGGCCAGACACTGCCGAGCTACATTCTACTCATTCTAATGATAACGGTATTCTACATCATAGGAAAGCAAATATCTTTTTTTTTTCATGTAAACTAGTAACGTTTATCAAGAGTACTTTAATTTCACAAGCTATAACAAGTTCATTGGCCTCCATATCGCCGGAGCGGAACACCTTGTCCTGAAATATCGTACACATCCCGTAGTTTGCGCAAAATCGTAGTAAATGTAAAATTTGCACTTTCTAAATCTAATATGTAATGATTGTGGATCAATAAACACACGTTTAGTTAATTACTTTAGTAAAATAATATTTTTCGTAAAGTTCGGTAATTTCAGATGGTCCATATATGTAAGGTTTATTTGGCGAAATAAATACATATGAACACTTTTAAAATCATTCCATTTTCCAATTTCTGCAAGATTTTCGAGACATTGCGTGTCTGGAATGTGTCGCGTGTGTCTTGGAACTCAACACCGCGCTTTATCTATCAAAGCTTAAACATTCTGTCGAGTGGAAGTGGAATATCGAAGCTGTCCCATTGCTCCACGATGGACATAAATGCATAGTCACTTCCCAAGAGGGATAAAAACCCACACAATCACATATAGTACAAACGCTAACTGCGTCATAATGACGTCATCTAGACTCAAGTCTTTAATTTATATAGCTGAGTATCTACAAATAAGTGTAATTTGAATAAAATAAATAAATAAATTTCTATATCTCAATAAGAATTTGGATAGTGTTCTTTGACTCTCATGCAATGCCTCGAAAAATTCAACGGAAAGTGGGGAATGATGTGTCGTAACAGTAAGTACCCTTCCTTCCCTGCTGGATACAACGATGAAGCTGATTTATTTATTTTTATGTACATAATTTTCGATGAAGTAGGTATAAGCACTTGAACAAATATTTATATTTAGTAGTTATTACTATATATATATATATATATATATATGACATTAAAAACCTGCTGGTAATTATAAAAATCCAGTTTCTTATACAAATACCTACGAGGAAAGACTTAAACATATAAATTATATTTGATATACTAGAGAACTGCCCGCGGCTTCGCCCACATGTACTACATAATTGTCTATTGTACATCTAAATTACCTTCGTAATAAAATAAAAGAATCATAATAAAGACAATAAAATCCATATATTGATAATTAATGTTTTAGCCAAATCAATGAAACTCTAATTTTGTAGCAATATATATTTATATTGACATAATTTATAAATGACGCGATTGAAGTAAAACAAACACAAAATCTTCAGGGAAGTTTGTCAAAACATTGAAAACTGCATTGAAATCGGTGAAACCGTTTCTGGGATTAGCGAAAACAAACGCACAGACAAACAAACAAACCGATTAATAGATTTTTTTTAATAATTGTTTTGGTTTTAATTACCTTAATAAATGCCCCTAAAAGTAATTTTTTTCTTACATATTCCATGTATATTTTTATTATATGAGATTGTATTTTATATTATTATATTGTATATTATATTATAGACTATTTGGACATTGAGATACATATACTGCACTTTTTTACAGCACTTTTACGCTATGCACGAAGGCATGAGATAAAAGTAAACAAATCAAAAAAAGATTGTTTTATAAATCACGATTGATGGAGCTTAGTATAGTAAGTATATCGAGTAAAAAATATCTATGGATTTATGGATGTAAATAATATTATTGAACGAGGTCTATAAAATTTAATAGTAAATAATTATTATGATTTAAATTTATCGATTTCATTGTTAATGATATGGGTTTTATACATATATTCTCAAATTTTATAAAATTGCACATTTACAATAATCAAATTTATAAAATTTGAAGAGAAAAGAAACGAATATAATAAATAAAAATAAACATTGTTTTCATATTTAAAGCAGGAACATTGTAAGAATCAAATTCCAAATCTTATTACGGTATCTTAAATACCGTAGATTATTTTCTTAATTTTTATAATAATGTTGTTGACATGTAAAAACAACTAAGAGACAACTTGTTCTCAAACTTGAGACGCATTTTAATATTATAAAAATATTCTATAATAAATTATAAAGTAAAGATACTGTGCCCATTTGACATTAAAATATGGTGTTTTGTCATCGGTCAGATTATATCCGCCACTTTTACTGTCGGTCAACCTGTATATAAGACAGTTGTGATTCCGTTGTTACTTTTGTTGTTTTTATTATATTTCTTGTTTTGTTAAGTGTTAAGTTATTTTCTGATTATTTTGTTTTTATTATATATGTTTTTATATTTTTCAAACATTAGTAAACTTGAATCAAATTAAATAAAATAAAAAAAAGTTAAATAAAAGTTTAAGAAACAGAATTTTCCACTTTTATATTGCCAAAATTAATAGGGTATAGTAATATTTAACCACCGTAGTGACACTTCAGTTTCAGTTCAGTTTTATTTGTCGATTCGTTATGGCGTCAAATTTTACGTGAGAATCGTTCCAGTTTTATTGTTTACAAAAACTCCGACAGTTTAACTGCCTCTTCAGAAAAAGCTTAAAAAAAATTCCGCGCCTGAGAAACCGTCCAAGAGGTCAAGGCGCTAGTTCAAACCCTGCTACACAAAAAAAGTATACGCGTTCTTCAAAAGAATTTTTCTTTACCAAGTGTGGACTAGCACATTAAAATTTTTAAGAAATACTACCACTATTAAAGTCTAAAATTGAGTCTCAGTTCAAAATTAAGTCTCTTAATCCGAATTAGGAAGAATACATCCACTACAATTGGCTCTCGGCCAGTATGAACCGAGACGGTCTGCCAAGTCCCGGGCAATTCTCTAGGCGACGAATACGCTACTCAATGAACTATACTCAAGGCCTTCCCGTATTGATTATACGCACTTATCAAGATTTAAACGTTATAGTAATATGTGAAATTTCTTTAATATGCAATAAGAAATATTTAAACTACACTTAATGATATTATGGTTTTCTTTGTAGATTTTGGGCTTAAAATTATGATATTAGCTTGTGATCTCAGGGCCACATTTAACTGGCCACCTATAGTTAGTTTCTTTAGAATTCTTTCGTAAGACAATTGCATATAATAAAAATTACGATATGTCTGTTGTCTTATAAATAATGAAAATTCAAGAAACATTAATTTATAAAAAAAAGTATTTATTTTAACTATTGAATTAATAACGTGTGTTTCCTCTTCTGGCCCAAATAACTTTCTGCAATGGCCTTGTAAGGCCGTCCATTATGTCTAGGATGTCACGCGGAATTGCGGAATGTTCTGTTGTGTTGCTAAACTTAAAGCCACGCCATGTTTAGATGAGAAAAATGGAAATATTACAAATATGCACATAATTTAAACCTTTTCAAGTCTTTTGACCAAAAATAACCTAACTACACGAATTATGTTATTCAAATCCGAATGAATAGAATATGTAGAGAACGGAGTATTTTGAACTGCTCTCAGTCCGTTTGCAAATCATTAACGTGTGTAGTTTAAAAATAATTTCAAAAGTTCAGCTTTCAAAACCTTGTACTTACTCTTACATAGCATTTCAAAAGAAATACGAGAAAATTGCAAACACTTAAAATGATATTCCAACTTTATACTTATTAAAATCTGACCGACCGAGCCTAATATATGATTAAATTTTCTTACTTAAAACTAGGACTTCTTGTACATCTTGAAAAGTGGTTAGTGGTAGACTTGGAAAAGTATATTTAATATAATTCCTTTTTCTTTTAATTTTTCTCTGGACTTCCGATGAACTAAGTATTTTTTTCATCACGAGAAGAACTACTATTTAGTGAAAGTAGTAAGATTTTACTCCGAAAGAAATTGCTCCGTTCTCTATATTTTCTGTACATGACTTAGACACAATGACTTTAAAAATATCAATATAAATGATGCGTCCTCAATGATATCTGAAGGCGAAAATATTTTCTCACCGTGTGATATTAAAATAGATGACGTCACACGCAAATCGATCAATTGGACCTAATATAGGTACTTATAAATAAATACGTATTGATTTATACTTTGTGCGTAAACCGTTATCGTGGAAATAATGTTTATATTTTTACCGAAAAAAAAAACAGCTGTGCCGTAATATGTTTGAATTTATAGAGGAAATTTGAAAACGGAGTAAATCTTATTATATGTAGTGTTTTTCCAACGTTTGACGAACTTGAGTAGAGCGATGCCAGTGCTCAACCTGATGGTGACAGCTGCTTAGTAAAGGTGCAAATGAACAACCTGTAATGTGTTTTTTCTCCCAATATGTTAGTTAAGCAACTAATATATACGAGTCAACGAAACATAAACAGGTTTAACGGACAGAAACATATCACATCAACCATAATTAGATTCTAGAGCCAAGTCCGAAGCTTTATTATAGGAGATATCTTTATCAAGTATAATATTTTTTATTAAAATAATAATCTAAAAAATAAAAACCATTTTATATTAATTTCAGAAAAACGATTAAATAAAAAATATATATCAATCCCCATAGGGGAATCCCCAACAATCATCATACAAAAACAAGTAATAACATGGCAATACCAACCTGGAAAAACATCCACGTAGGGTATTCCCCCAATTTCACAGCTATACATGCTCCTAGAGCTATGAACACTGTAGATATGCTATCACAGCCGTGGTCGAAGAGTTCCCCTAGAGGGGACTGGCTCCCCGTTCTGCGGGCTTGCTTGCCGTCTATGGCGTCTAAACTTTGGTAAATGAAGACACCTAGTGCACATAACGCACAGGCCCATCTCGGTGGCTCTTGCCTGGCGTCTGGACTATACCTGTAAAGCAATGAGAGCAAATTTAATTTAAAAAACTTAATAATTTTGAAGCCAGTAATTTTTGTTAATTTTTTAAGACATCGCGTATTAAGTTGCGGAACTTAACGCCGCACTTTGTTATGTACGGAGCAAGGAAAAAAAGATTTTTCGAACCTACAACCTGTCCCGTTTACAGTCACTTGCCTGTGTCAACTGTGCCACGATGAACTTACGAATTTAAAAAATTCGATAAAAGGCTATTAATGTGAGATTAGAATGTTTTACAAAAACACTGATGGTTGAAAAAATTTAAACAGTAAAAAATACTTTAGCTCAGTCATATTCATGCAAAAAAAATTACTGTACAACTTTTTGCACTTACTAAAAAATTCAGTTGATTATAATGTAAAAATAAAACTTGTAAAATCAGCTTCACGCTGTATCCCGCACACAGCAGGATAGGCAGAGGGAACCTAATGTTAAGACACTTAAATATTTCATTTCCTTGAGTAGGGATCAAACCCACAACTAGTCAATTTTACAGTCATACTTTGTGCCCCTGCGCCATCGACTGGCCTCGAATAAACCTTGTACATATTAGAAAAATGGGTCAATAATAATATATTCTCAGTAACAATAATGTTATTTTTTGAAAATATTTTTGAATTTCCTCTTTAATACACAAAACCAAACATTACAGTATTCTTTAAAAATTATTACAGTAATATTCTATAGAAATTACTAGCTTCATGACACTATTCCGGTGCAGTGGGACAATATCTGACTGGAAATGAGATACTTATGGATTCAGTACCCAATCAGGATAACAAATAATTTTGATATCCTTTCTATGGCAAGACAAAGCGTGGAGTTAAGTTGGGCAGAAAGTGGAGGACAGAATGTCAGATATAACATTTAATCATATAAAAATATTATTTTACAGAAAGTACTAGTGATATTCCATAAAACATACAAACACATGTAAAATGTGACAGGCTAATACAGTACAGTAGTTGCAGTGAGTAATTTACTAGATTCTAATAATAAACTTTCCCAGAAACACTTTATTTCCTAGAGTTAGCTATATTAAATGTAGAGTAATAAAGTGTAACTTTCTTTTTTTATGTAATAAATCCTCATTCTGTAGTTTATAGAAATATGTTGCATATATATGTATTATAGTTATGTTTCTACAAAAAAAATACTATCTCCACTAATATAATAAAACTTAAAGTTTGACAAACACTCTAAACTCATGAACTTGAATTGAAAACTCTTTTTGTGACATACAGTCTATTTTACAGAAAGGCTATAAGATATATTACCTCATAATAATAATTTTGACATAACCCACTGTACCTGTGGTCAAAATTACCTTGGGCTCTTAAGAAGCATCATACACAATTTTAAGTTATTTCCATTTGACTATGTCAGCAAAATGGTTCATAAAAACTGGTGACTTGTAAAAGTTTATTATTTTATACTATTTCACTACTCCATACTAACAACACTATTTATCAATTACATTTTACAAAATCAAATTAATTGTCACATTATTTTAAGACTATAAGATATGTATATAATTTGAAATTATTCACTGTAATATTCAATCAACATTAGCAGAACTGTAGTTTAATTAATAGAGATTTTTGTTTATTTATTTACATAAACCATATAAGACTTAAATAATCTTAAGACAATAAATTAAAGCATTAATTTTATAAACAAAAGGTAATAATATGATAACTATAACACTATCAAAAATTGATAGTGTTATAGTTATCACAAGTTCCAATCTACACTACATATGCAGGAAGTAATACAACAAGTAGATAACATGTTAATCTTTTATAGTACTTTTATTTAGTGTTATATAATTATCTCTCCTCTGGTAAGGCATAAAACCATAGTGATAATATACTGTTTTTCAGTTCCTGCCCATTTTAGAGCCCATCTTGTAATACTGGTCTGTATAATGTTTCGAGCTATATGCTGTATCCTGCACGCAGCAGGGTAGGTAGAGGGAACCTAGTGTTGAGACACTGCATTTCCCATTTTTCGCCGAATTCTGGTGGTTTTGCGTGTTGAGTGGCGGCACTCAACGCCGCGCTTTATTCAACAGCAGAGCGAAGATAACTTTCGAATGATATATGATAGAAGAGATTACACCAGGGTAGCTTAGAAATTTATGTCGGAATCACCTTTAATTAAATTTATGGTAATATGTTTTTGTTGAGAAATTGCACACATATGTTTTTAAATGAGAATTCAACATAATTTGAAAGAAAATCACATAAGGGAAAAACAAAAGTTGCCACTTCTCAATCCGCCGCAACTCCAGAGTTGCCAGACTTAAACAGGTCACTTTATATTGGTAATTTGCACTTATAAGTTTTTTAAGTGAAATATATATCATATTAAAGTTAATTCTTTTCTCAACACATGGTTGCCTGTAAAATAACTGCCGCAAGCAGAGGTTATTAATACCTTAGTAAAAAAAAAGTAAAAGTTTAAAAATATTTTTAAACATTTATTTAATTAAATAATTTATTCATTTCAAAATGATAATTTAAATGAATATTACTATTTAGAAAAGAGATTAAGCAAAGACTCAATATCATGACTTCATTATTACATTTAAAAACAAGGATGATTTCTTCTTTACTTAGTTCTCTGTATGTCTTATTAAAAATAAGTTTCATTTTAAAAATAGATACCTCCAGATTTATGCACAGGTATCTCGACCTAAAAAGTACTAAACAAACAATATAATTTATGGTTACATCATCCCAGTTTATATAAATTTCTATAAATTCCATATAAATTTCTAATACTGTGTACATATAACTACAACTTCAAACAATGCCAAGTTCATGATCAATGACCTCTTATTAGCATATTATGTATTATGTAATAAAATGTTAAAAGTAGAGCAACCTTTAGAACTTGTATGTTTCAAAAAATGTTTTTCTTTAAACATGATGATGGTTATTATATGTACAATAAGATTATTTGTATTTTATTATTTCAATTTTGTGTTGATATCTATTTAAATAATATAATTTTTACAATAGTTTTTATTTTTGATTGTCTTTGTAGTTTTTTTTTTGCTAAAAGTGTGTTATTCATATGTATATTTCAATAGACCGCTGAAAGTGTCACAAGAGAGAGACAATAATCATGGCAAGTAAGTGGATGCAACTAAGAATTTGATATCCTTTCTTAACAGTGAGATTTCTGCAACTTATTTCTAAATATCAAATTATGCATTTAATCTAGTTGAAAGTTATCTATGTTAAAAAATAGAAATATATAATTATTTGTCTTTGTTTAACATTAATAATATCTCTTCGATAGTAAATGTCATAAAGATAATGTATAGCAAAAATTTTAATTAAATAAATGTTGATAAGTAAAAAATGTTTGTAATGCAGGTTCAATGATCTTGTAGTTATTATTTTGTATTTAACAGTTTTTTTAAATTATATTAGGTGTTATAATAAAAAAAATATATATTTTTTACTTTAATACCGTGTACTAAATATAATATTGTTAGCAAATTTGTGTAAAAGAGGGTAGATGTAGGTGAAAAAGAGTATAATGGCAATAGAAATGTATAAATCGAGGCAGTTGCTTGCAGGCAACAACCTTATTGCAAGGAAACTTGTGTGAAATATTGTTATTGGCTTATACACATCACTAAAGCAGAGGAAATCTAGTGTTAAGAAACTTCTTTCCTCATGCAACATCCAATTTCCAAGACATTGCGAGTTGAGTAGGTGAGTTCTGCTCACCACACCACACTGTATCTACTTCTACTGAAGCAAGGAAATGATAATAATTCAATCCCCTGAGTGATAATCGCATCAACTATCACATTTACAGACAGTTGTTGTACAATTTTTATTTTATACTTTTTACTTATTTGCTTACATAAGTATACTAAATTGTTCACTACAAATGTAAAAATAGATGGTATGACTAATTTATTCTGCTTATTTCAAGAAAGTAACCTCCTTTTTTATAGAATTATTCATAATAATGCTGCAAAAGATTTAAAAAACTCAAACATAAAAATATCCAAGGAAACACAAAGTTTCTTGTAATATTATTGTATTACAATTTATATATAATTATATAAATTGTAATACAATAATATATAAGGAAAAACCTAAGTAATTTTTGAAAAAAAAGTGTTGGTGTATTAAAATCAATTGCAATTTTTTAATTCAATAAAATATTTTATAATGTAAAGTTATGAATGATATAATAATAATTTATTAATTTTCGTATCTTATCAGACGGTGGCGCGACTCGCTCTGCCAATCGTATGACAGATTCCCCGTATAACGGAAAAGATCCTCCAAATACTGAAAAAATCTCAGCGGAGACTGCTACAGAACAGTTATGAAAATTAAAATAAGTAGGTTAAAAGAAAGTTTCAACTTTACAGACAAAAATGAAAGTCGTTACGCTGTTACAAAGAATGACACAATTTTCGCAATGATTAATAAAGCAACGTACTTACCAAACCAATATGAGTGTGGTAACAATATTGACTATTAAACCTAAAGTTGTAATGAGATTCGGTGCGAGCCATAGTGGCGTTTTAGAGACCAGCCAGCACCACCAGGGCTGGAGCCAAGCATCTAATATACTAGCACTTGTACAAGAATATTTGTGTTCACTAAGTCTTTTTAACTGGGCAGCGTTAAGAATCCTTTCCTTATAGAACTGCATTTTATTTTGAGTCACTGTCACGACATTTAATAAAATAAACACTACACTTTACTATATTATAAACGATGCGAAAAATAAAAATTCCGTCTACCTATCAAACACATCACTCCACCATGTGGACCACAGGCAATTTGACATTTTTGCAATTGAAATTAGTGGTGTGGATGCTAAGTGTTAATTTTTAGCCATAGACAAGATGTGTGACACATTTTGTATACTTGCAACACAAGTATTAATAGAAATTGTTTGACATTTTATATTTGTTATCTATAAACTTATTTGAATTATAAATGTATAAATAAAATAATGTAATTTTAAAATAATAAGCAATTTATTTTCTATAAAGACTTTGCATGCTAAGTCTATCAGAAAGGGGTAAATGAAAACAATTTTAATATAGTCCTATTTTTATTTGAATTCTCAATTTAGCGACAATCATCTAGGGGAGAATTATCAAAGCCTTGCCATTATAAATAATAATGTCGATATTACCGACATACATTTGCAGAGTGTGAATGTAAAATCAACTGGTTGTGGGTTCGATCCCCACTAAATAAGAGATAAAATATTTACTTACTTTAGATTTATATTTTCATTTCTTCGCTCTGGTGTTGGGGCAAAGCGCGTCGTAGGATTCCGCCACTCAACACGCAGTGCCTGCAGAACTCGGCAGAAAGTGGGGAACGGTGTATAAGATTAACAAGTGTTAAGACACTAAGTTCCCTACGTATCCTGCTGTGTGCGGGATACAGCGTGAAGATGATTTTTACCTTTTGACCTTTGCAAGATTTATTCAGCGTGGTGGGAACTTTTCTTATGATGTACAAAAATTGAAAACCTACAGTATCTGATGAAGACCCATAAGAACTTAGCTAAACTAGGGGCCAAATACAAATGTCGCCTTAACAAAAGCTATTCAGTGTTATGACTCTCTTCTATTGATGTATATATGTATAAAAAAACAAGTCTAATGAGAAACCTAATATATCCATTATGCCACGCCTTAATTGATATAGACTATGTTTGATGACTTTATTGTAGTATATTTATGTATAATGTAATTTGTTACCCAATTGAGTTACTCGTATAACCTGGTTTCACACGAGTAGAAAGTAAGTAACAAGAGTATTTTATGGAAATTTGCGAACAATAAAAGATGCGGGTATCATCATCATTAAATAAAAACGTTGTGTCATATTATACATATGTTTTGTTATATATTGTTTTTTAGATTCACACTTTATCTCGCAGGGTATCCAGAGTGAATCTAGGAACCTAATGTTAAGACACTCCGTCCTCTGCTTCACGACTATATTAATTGCGTTATGAGTGGTACCTTCTCAACGTCCACTATTTTCCCGCTTTGTTTCTTTTCATAAGTAAATTACAATATATTTTTAAACGTAACTTACTTTTTTTGTACTTTTAGGGTGCAGCACCTTTTTAAGGAAAAAAGGAACCCTTATAAGATAATTTTATTTTCCGTCCGTCTGTCGGTCTGCCTGTATGTCCTTATCCTTTATCTCAGGAACGCTTGGAGTTATCGGGTTAATATTCAAACCATATACTCACATCTACGGCCCCATGATTTCCTAATAAAAACATATTTCTATATTTACCTAAATAAAAGATATAACCATTTATATCGCAAAAAATTCCAGGAAAAGTTCAAGATTTAAAATTTTTTACGGAACCCTCGGCGGGCGAGCCAGACTCGCCCTTGCCCGGTTTTCTTTATAACTCTGTCTCTATCAGTTAGGGAGGTAGTTATTAAATTTCATCATTTTTAATCCAAAGATATATCACATACTCTAAAAGCTTATAAAGATTATGCATATGAAAAAATAATAATTATAAAATACAAAACTTTATTTCAACAATAATTTCACAATTACATAATACTTTTAAGACACGAGTCACATTTAAATTGATGACACTAATATTACAATTTATAAACAAACATTACTTATTTAATATTAACTATTTTGTTTACATTTTAAAATATCTACATATTTTTTTTATGACGTGCAAACATTTAAAAAAATCATGCCAAAATAGATAATAAAAGTATATTGATTATTTTTTTTAAATACAACAAATCTATGAAAATACTTCTATGTACAATATTAAAATATTATTTGTGCTTTTTAAATCTTACTTTCTTTAATTCTTATTTTACATATACTTTGTGTGCATATTTACTGTCTATATTTTGTTCTTTGTATAAGTTTCTTTTTAAATATTACAAATGTTATAAAGTGTATAATTAATTAAAATATATTTTTATTTGTAAAACACCTACGTACACATTAAATATTTTATTCTTTTTTTTAAGTGTGAATTGTGTGACACTATTTAATAACAATATAGTAATGAAGAAAAAAGTCAAATTAGATAAAGAAGTATCAGTCATTTATAATTTTCGTACATCTTAACAACTTTGTTTAATACAAACAAAGAAAAACTCACAGATAATTTAGAAAAATAATAAATTAAACAGGATAATAATATTAGCTTTTTTCTTGCTACCTATTCTTGGCCTGGTTTTTCCTGGATTCAATTCTTTTTTGCAGTGTAGTTAATAAGCCAGCGAGTACATTATGGCCCGGCAGCCGTTTGCCAAACAGAAGTCTTTTGACTGAGTCGTCGTATGTGAGTAAAGCGACCATGTTCTGTAGAAGAAATCCTTGGCAGTATTCTAATAGTTGTGTAGCGCCATATACCTGAGAAGAACATGAATTGTATGAAGTAAAATATTCAAAATAATGTGTTGTGTCAAAGTGTTGAAATATGTTTTTAGTTTGTAGATTTGTTTAACTTAAATGAATATTAGAATAAATAAAATCTATTGAATGGTTTTAAACAAAATATTAAGAAACTTATAAACATTTAAACGCAGCAGGTCTTAAAAACTTGAATAAAAATTGTTAAACAAAATTTTAACTAAGATTTTAAAGGGTCTTTAGTATGTTAAAGATTCAATTTTCCTTAAAAAATCATGAAACATAACCTTAATCATTTTAAAAAATTTATAATTTAAACATTAACATTGAGGCCATCGTAATGCAGTAGTACAGCACACGTGAGTATGAGATATTTTCATTTTCTCGTTCTGGAAAGAAGATAAAGTGTAGAAGAGATACACAACAGTAATCTCTTGAAAATTAAGGAAGGAAGTATTTTAACACTAGGTTCCCTCTGCCAACTCCGCTATATGCGTAATACAGGGTGCAGCTAAATAAAATATTAAGCAATACATAGCACATTCACCTTAGCATGAATATAAACAGACACCAAATTATGCAAGTCCACGGTCTTAGCGGCCCTCGCTTCACAGTGTCGCTGAAGCGGCAGTAACTGGAAGAAGGAGGCAGCAGCGAGGACTTCGAGCACGTCTCCTGCTGGTAATTCCAGTGAAGAGCACCCTCCGGAGTAGAGGTATTTCATTACTTGCTGTGAATAGAGAATACAGACTCTTTATAAATAAGTAGATATATATTTGTGTAAGTGTGTTTATGGTGTTTAGGAGGGGATACAAAGAGAACAAAGTGCAAGAGTGAGATGCAGTGTTTTACAAATTTTGCCTATTTTTAAGACCACGAAAATGAAAGTACTACAAACGTAATATATACATCATTCATCACGTACAAGCACAACGCCGCTTAGGCGGCGCCACAATGTAGTCATGATTTTATATAATCTTATATACCTTCCTCGTATTCCTTATTAGATTCGAACTTACAGCCTCCTGTAATGAGCACAGTAGCAAACCTCAAAGATGTGGTATCGTATATCGTTGATCTGCACGAGCGGCGGCGCGGCGGCGGGCGCGGGCGCGGCGGGCGCCAGCATCGCGCGGAGGCGCGGCGACTCCGACACTAGCACTATCTTGTGACCGTAGAAGAGGCGCCCTTCCACCCTGTTTTATAACAGAAACGGTGGTCAAAATATTATATACTTTACTTCCTAGGTATCCATTATGCCTAGGTATTCATGGTTGGAAGATGAATGAAATATTAAATTATATAATTATTATTAGAATGAATGCATTTATAAAAATAGATAATAGATTTTACACCCAAATACCTGTATGATTTGAGAGTATAGACTCTCAAATTTTTAGTCACAAGTCACAATATTTTCAATTACACATAAACCATTTAAACAACAGTGAATATCACTAAAATTTAATTTTCTAACGTAGATCACATCATGTTTATAACAGTAAACCTTACCTACAAGTAATAAATATCTATAAGTCAAAAGTGAAGGAATGTTAAAATAGATCGGTGATCTCTTCGACAGCGCGGGTGCGATTGCAAGATTTAAAAAAATTACAAGATTTTAATTTTTCAAAATAATAGTTTACACAGATTTTTAGTAATAATCTTTTTATTAGTCTTACCTAAAAGTAACATCAGCAAGTGAAGGATTATTCACATAGGATGGGTCGACCCGTGGTGGAGCGGGCGCGGGCGCGGAGGGCGGCGGCTCGCGCACTGCTGGTACAGGTTCCCAGCCGTAACACGCACATAGGATGTCCGCAAGCAATAGCACCGTGCCTTCCTTCTGTGGAATAACATTAAATTCAAAATCAAAATGTTCAAAAAGTATTTTTTTTCACTCTTTGAATATGAAAACTATCTACTTTAACACTTAATCGTCAGTCAAAGGTTTAAATATAAAATTAATTTCTTTTATTGTAACATCTAATAAATCAATCGAAGCAATATGCGTTTGACCATACCTTGCTGTAACGTAATATATTGAAAAGCAGAGGGAGGCACTCGTAAATGAACTGCTTGCTGTAGTGGCTGTCGTCTGAAGGACACACCTGGAATAAAAAAAAATACAATCGCATAAGTGTAAAGATATAGGAACATAATATAGTAACAAAAATCTAAGAAACACAATATAAATTCACACATTTTTTACTTAGACACCGCCTTCCTTCTATCAAATAGATTTTAATTTGAAACACTAGGTTTTTTAATTTACATTCAAATCAATGTAATGACACGGTTTGCTGCCATATTTTTACAATTTTCTAAGTGACAATTAAATTAATCAAAAAAAGAATCTGCAAGTCATACCTTCCCTCAACTATTAAAACGATTGCCAGTGGATTCAGTTTAACATATTAGTAGAACATTATAATAAACCTGCAAGAAATCCTGCAACAGTTGATCTATAACATGGTCGAGCGAGGCCTCCGCCGCCGCCGCCAGCGACAGCGTCCACGCGTGCAGCGACCACGGCACGCCCAGCGCGCGCAGCTCCAGGGTTATATCTAAGGAAATATGCATAAATTTAAATTATTTTATTCAATTCTACGTCTAAATTGAAATGTGTCTGAATTTAAATTCGCGGCTGTGGGGACACTGCAATTTGTATAGATATTTTCAATACGTTGATAGCGCATAGTATAAAAGTGTAAAGAAAAACATATAATAGAAAGTAGAATGCTTTTAAAATCATATTTCAAGAACATTATTGCTTTAAATTTGTATTGCTAAAGCGCTGTCCAAACCCTACGACATTTCCGTATTAAATCTTCGAATTAAGATTGATAACTAAGAATTTTATTTTTGTTAATTCAGTAAATATTTTGTTAATCCCAAAGGTACGTTTGAAAATATTAAAAAAATCTCCATATCCAAACGATTAGTCACAGCAGCATTATACATAGCGACTAGCGTCCTGCAACGTCCTCTGGTTTTGTTTACTAAAAGGTGTTGGTCTTCATAACAAAGAAGGGGCTATCTCCGTTAGGACATTCTCCAGGAAGAGACCTACCCAACCCAACATATAACTACATTTCAATATATACCTAGTTACTCTAAAAGAGGAAAAATGAAGACTCGTCTTACCCAAATGATCAGTCTCAGCCGCATAATACATAGCATCTTGCAACGCTCTCTGCTGTTGTTTCGTGAAGGGTGGAGGTCTTCCCGATGAAGGAGGGGCGCCCTCTGCTAGCACCTCTTCTAGGGACAATATGGCTCCTCCTCCAGCTCCTCGTGCGCCCCCTCGTACCGCTGCTCGAAGACAGGCGCGGCGACCGTGAGTGCAGCAAACTGCTACTGCACTGTGTGTAACAAAGATTTTATTATTAATTATATTGTTTGTTTCAAATGTTTTGATGAAAAAATAAAATTTTAGTTGTAACTGCTATATTAGTTGTTTATGTAGTAATTAGGTAATGTTTAAAAAATGCTTATGCATCATTGTATAGTTATTTGAGTCCTATACTTATAGAGTACTAAAAAAATATAACTTTATGAAATATACCGATAAAAATGTTTTATAAATAAGAAGTTGTAACATTTAACTCATTTATAATGTAAAAATATATTTCTTTTATAACATTTTTATAATTAAAAAAAAAACCTTATCGCGGGTAATTTTATGTTAAACAGTATTAGTAAGTGTAGGTAGGATGCGATACGGCGTCATCGTGATTGTAAGGAGCGGATAGGCGACAGCTCATTTCATTTTCGAACTGCTTTATAGTAAAATAAAATGGAAAAATATATATTTATTATTTTTAAAGATATTTAATTAGTTATATAAAGGTACAAGAGACCCCAGATTGCGTAAGTGTTGTAAGATTCATATTTTTATTATAGTTTTATGTGATATGAGATAGATTGAATTATTATTTGTATTTAAAGTTTAATTTTATATAAATGCTTGTAGGCATTGGTAATATGATGAAGTCCATTGTTTATTTATATTCTTTTTATATGTTTCGTACTATACATATATTGTAGTTAGTATGTGATGTCATTTTAGTTTTATATTTAAGTAATTGGAACTAAGTTATATTATTTCAATATTTTGTTAGAATCAATCATGTTGCGGTTCGGCTTGCAAAATCAGATTTAAATTGAAATGTCTGTAATAAAATTACAGGGTTTTTGTACCAGATGATTATAACTTGAGTTGGAGAAGAGGCAGTAAGAATTTTCGTTGAATATTTTTGAAAATCAAGATGGCGCCGTAACAGAGTGCACGGTCATCACTTTAGACACGGTTTTGGTACCAGTGCACTGTCCTACTATATAATATACAGTGTACTTGACATGGTGAAGGGACAGTTTGTATAACTGTAGTCAGGACAGTAACGTTCTTTTATTTAAGAAGTGCTAACCGGACAATTCGATTTGGGTAAAGCCATGAACCCTTTAGTATGTGAACCCCTATTTATTTTTAATATTCATTTTGTTTTTAAATATATAATGTGAATTGTTACAAAGTAAATTAATAAAAAAAAAACAATATAAATACCTGTAACAGCCATATTGCGCTGCGGCAGAGTAACAAAGTGCGTCGTTAAGTTGCGTGGAGAGGAAGGGATCTGCGCCATGTGATAGCAGCAGCTGGACCATTTCTAAGTTGCCAACGCCACATGCCATCTGGAGAAAGGATATACGAAGATATTTATGTATATAAATAAAGTACTATGTTATACATACATTTAAGTTTAATTTAAAAGCGAAGACCAACTCGTCCCCCAGTACCTGCAGCGGCGTGAGCGTGCAGACGTCGTCGCCGCGCGCCGGCGCGCCGTCCACGCGCGCGCCCGCCGCCAGCAGCCGCCGCGCCACCTCCGCGCTGCCCGTGCCGCCGCCGCTGCACGCGTACACCAGCGCCGTCCAGCCTGGGTGCGTATATATATATATATATATATATATATATATAGTGTCTTAACACTAGGTTCCCTCTGCCTACCCTGCTGTGTGTGGGATACAGCGTGAAGCTGATTTATTTTGATTTTTTTATATATATATATATGGGTAGGCAGAGGGAACCTAGTGTTAAGACAATCCGTTCCCCACTTTCTGCCGAATTCTGGAGGCATTGCGTGTTGAGTGGCAGAACTCAACGCCGCGCTTAACCTCGACACCAGAGCGAAGAAATG
>DWQW01000624.1:0-47082 GCA_018249695.1 Heliconius erato demophoon
AGGGTAGGCAGAGGGAACCTAGTGTTAAGACACTCCGTTCCCCACTTTCTGCCGAATTCTGGAGGCATTGCGTGTTGAGTGGCAGAACTCAACGCCGCGCTTAACCTCGACACCAGAGAGAAGAAATTGAAATATAAATTTAAGTAAATATTTCATCTCCTCGAGTGGGGATCGAACCCACAACCAGTCGGTTTTGCAGTCACACCTCGTGCCGCTGCGCCACAACCGGCCTCAACTCTATATGTGTTCCACATTTTGACCATTTACTCAAAAACAATTACAGTTATCACCAAACTACTTCACTTGGATCACCGTGTCGTCTATAACGTTCCTGCAAAATTTTAGACCTGTAGCTTTAACAGTTTAGTTTTATTACAACGAAACACACTTTTGACCAGTAAAAGCTTCGCTTACCTCAGCTCAATAATTTATCACATATAATCTAGTACAAAAAAATATATAACAATTATAAAATCCAAACGCCTACCATAAATTTAGAGCAATGTGTTCTAAACCCACATTTGCTTACTTAAAACCTGCTCCGCAATAATTAATGCAAAGTTAATCCCTGAACGTGTCGTGTGGGCGGTCACTCGGTCAGTTACATACAAAGGGAGAACCTGGAAAACCTGGAAACCGGTTTACATGATTTATTCGCGGTTTTATTCGTGAAAACTTTATACTCACCTGTCAACCCGAAACTCTAGGGTTCAATAAAAGTCAAGCCTCCCTGACAAGTGAAGCCATCAACCGCAGGGCGGGGCGCATAAATAATTTAGGCGGGCAATCCGCCGCTTGTTTGCATGCGGATTATCATATTAAACGGATATCAGGGCCGACGACCGTCTGTCCGATACGAACACAAACAATATCATGCAACATTTATAGGAGGTAAGCGTTGTTCACAATCGCTGAAAGGTAGCCGCGTGGCTAGTCGATTTTTAATGAACAAGTCCAGGCTCGCGACCACTTGTAAAATGTTTTTTTTTTTTATTAAAATGCAAAACAAAGGAAAATTGGGAACGGGGTGTTTTAATAATAGGTTTTCTCTGCCTGCCCTGTGGCAAGGAAGGTCTTAACACTAGGTCCACTTTGCCTAGCCTGCTGTTTGGAGTTATATCAGATTTTTTTAGTCTGCCTTTAATTTTTTTTCAGTTTCACGCTGTACTTCTCACCTAGCAGACTAGACTAAGTATGCCTAGTGTTAAAACACTCCGTTCTCCACATTTGGTCGAAATTGTTTTATCAATGAGGAGTACAAAGTGAAGATGAAAAGAAAAACAACTTAAAGGCGCACCATAAAAAATCTGAAATTTTTTCAGCTTCACGTTATATCTAGCAGGGAGGCAGAGGAAACCTAGTGTTAAGACACTCCGTTCTCCAATTTTCACTGAATTCTGGAGGCGTTACGTGTTGAGTGAAATACACTTAAACACGCTATACGAGCACACAAGCATTTCCGTTTGTCCGCATTGTCCTTTGTAAAATATTCCATTTCCATTTTCTAAGTAGACAGCAATGCGCAACGGTCATTATGGATATCCACAAGTAAGTTTGGGTTTCCCAACAACGTTAAGTGAATGAGTAGATGAGAGGTGCAGCTCGGGAGTGGCGTAACATATTTATATATCTAAACAAAATATTTTACTAAATTTCTTTCATGAAGATAAGCTTATGATAAAATATAGATGTTTTTTTTTATTAGCTTCACGCTGTATCCCGCACGCAGCAGAGTAGGCAGAAGGAACCTTATGATAAGACACTCCGTTCCCCACTTTCCGCCATTGCATGTTGAGTGGCGGAAGTCAACGCCGCGCTTTGCCTCGATACCAAAGCAAAGAAATGAATATAAATGTAAATAAATATTTGACTTCTTCGAGTGGGGAATGAACCCACAATCAGTCGATTATACAGTCACACATTGCGCCCCTGCGCGACGACTGGCCTCTATATACCTAGCATTATAGCATTTCTGTAAATTTATTTACCATACTGAATTATGTATACCATTGTACTCACCTGAGTTTTCATCTATATTTTAAATATTTTTCTCGAAACGCTAATTTAATTTTAATGACGATTCACGGATCGTGATCCTTATAACACTTCCCTGTATTTGTCGTGGGCTAACAGCACAACACGCAATGTCTTTAATAATTCCTAAACCAACGTATACTCCTTATCAACGGGTAGTGCAGCGAGGGTCATAAAGTCCAAAGCGGCTACTAGTTATACCTTTTTTTACCACTAAATGAAGGCATTGCGTGCTTAGTGGCGGAACTCAACGCTGCGCTCTGCCTCGACCCCAGATTGATGAAACAAAACATTTAAATGTTTTATTTCCCCGAGCAGAAATGGAACCCACAACCCGTTGCGTTTATAAACACACGCTTGTGACCCTTCACCACGACCGCTGTAATTATCATAAGTCAAAACTAACGTATAACTACAGAAATAATACGCAAGTGAAAAATATTGCTATATATATTTCATCAGGCGCCACTGAATAAATCTTTATATTACTTAAAACAATAGAGTATATTAATTAACAATTCATTTCTTTGCTTACAAATTAAACAATGTAATCCTTAATTATAACCTGGGTTTAATTAAGGCTTGTTCTCACTAAATCAAGAGTCTAACTCGTGCGAACGCCGAGAAAAGTTCCACAGATTAAATTTAGCAGAATCACTGTCTTGTTCGCTCCAATCGAGTAGAATTTTTGTACCTGACAAGACTTACAAACTTTGTCGGCTTTTACTATGGAACAAAAGTTTCGTAGAAATTTTTTTTGTTGTATTAATTGGATATTGTTGCGAAAATGTGCATTTCGTTTATCTAATACTAGAGGGCGCGCGCGGCTTCGCCCGCTTATTTGCACCCTTAGGGGTGAATTTTAAAAAAACCACGAAACACGTGTTCAATAAAATATTTTTAACAGTCTGAATTTCAAATTTTAAATAAAACGGTGCCGATTTAAAAAAAATCCATACAAACTTTCAACCCCTATTTCATCCATTTAGGGTTAAAATTTTTAAAATCCCTTCTTAGTGGATGTTCAGATTATATAAACATCTGTCCAAATTTCACGTTTCTGCCATCAGCAGTTACGGCTATGCCTGCGTCTATACCTCAGTCAGTCAGGTACATGTCCTTTTATATGTATAGATTTTGTTTTTCGTTTTATTATTAATAACAATAGTAGAGCGAAAAAAACTATCACTAAAGCGAAACGGCGGTGTTTTCAATAATTATTTTCAATAATTTATAGTTATATTTTTTTATACATTATAAAATTTATATATATACACTTTTACAATACATTACAGTGCACTACTTACAATAAATTTTAGGATACTATTAATATTTTAAACTTTAAATAAAATGATATAAATACATCTAGAAAAGGTTGGTTTTGAAACTCTATCATGGAGACCGCACTAGGTAGAGGACGCCCACCCAAAAAGATAAGTGCATGGAATCGGACGATTGACAGATTTTAATTGGACGAGAGTTGTAAAAGACAATAGACGATTTTAACTACATCGTTATTTTACAAGAGTTGGAAAAAAAGAAACATAGATGTAGGTTTGATTCCCGCTCGGAGTAGTTGTTTTCTCCAGTCGATAATGCGCAGCGTTGGGTTACGCCGTATACCACTATTTTATCGAAAGTATAGATCAAACTGTCTTAATTCTAGGTTCTCTTTACCTACTTTGTACCTGTACTCGACTGTCTATACAAAATTTACATTTGATTTGATTTGAACATTTCTTTTGAACAATAGACATACCTCTTAATAAATCAGCTTCACGCTCTATCCCGCACACAGCAGGTTAGACAAAGGGAATCTCGTATTGAGACACTCCTCTCCCCACCGTCATCCGTTTTCTGCCGAATTCTGGAGGCGGAACTCAACGTCGCGAAAATATACATTTAAATAAATATTTTATTTTCTCGAGTGGGGACGACCCACCCGAGAAAATAAACACGTTTGTGCTTCTGGGCCACGACTGGTCTTTGTAAGCCACAAATTATCTCGATATAATATACAATAATTAATTGAGGCCATTATGGTGCAGGAGTTTGACTGTAACGTGACAGTTGTAGCTTAGATCCCCACTCGAGAGATTGAATTATTATTTATTAATATTTTCATTTCTTCGCTCTGGCACTTAGGCAAAAAACCTGTCGAGTTCCGCCACTCAATACGCAATGCCTCGAAATATTCGGCGGACGGGACGACGTACTAGGTTCCCTCCGCCTACCCTGCTGTGTGCGGAATAAAGCGTAAAGCTGATTTTTTTAAAATAATTATCCGGGATAAATTAAATCTAGAATTTATTAAAAAAGTGGGAAGGCAATGATTCTATATTCTTTAGCACTTAGGCAAAAAACCCGTTGAGTTCCGCCACTCAATACGCAATACCTTGAAATATTGGGCGGAAAGTGGGGGACAGAGTGTCCTAACACTAGATTCCCCCTGCCTACCCTGCCGTATACGAAATAATATAAGGATACACCGTGAAGCTGATTTAATTTAATTTTTAATTTTGATAAATTAAATCTAGAATTTATTAAAAAAGTGCAAAGGCAATGATTCTATATCCGAAAGCTTCAGCCCAATTCTAACTGAGTTACTGACCTGGACAAGCTTTTTATAGTTCGGCACTTAAACATGTCGCACCCAATTTCGGCGAGCTGCGCACACAAGTTGAAATACGTAATAGCCATTTGGAACTATCGTTAAAATATATAGTTTTTTCGACCTAATATTTTTTACTTCACTTTTATCGTGTAAAAGGCCGAATGGAGGCTGTTTTTCCATCTTTTTATATATTTTCTGCTTATATATGATAGAAAATAGTTATAGAAACATTGTTTTATCATAGAAGCCAGTTGTGGCGCAAGTGTGCCACTGTGTCACTGTAAACGCGACAGGTTGTTGGTTCCATTTCCACTCGAGGTAATGAAATATTTACTCGCTCTGGTGTCGAGGCAAAGCATGTCGCTTAATTCGGCCAAAATGCGACGGAAAGGGGCAGAGGAGTGTCTTAACACTAGGTTCCCTCTACCACATCTTGCGGTATACAGTGTGAAACTAAAAAAATAATAATATATTTTAAAAGCTTATATTTCTTTAATTATAATTTTCATAACCTTTTTACCTTATTAAAATCTTTCTCGAATGGCTGCTATTTAATTAAGCTAGCTGTTTAATGCTGTAGCACTCATATTAGGCTATTAGTAGACGTTGTAATTCATTTAATTTATTTTTATGTGCTCAGAGACAGAAAAAGTTCCCTCGTTAAGTCAAGAGACAACTGTACTAAATCACGGGGACTCGACCCCCATCTACGATTACTATCTCCGAATTACAGAGCAGGGGTAGCATGCCAAATTATATTACATTATTACGTTGGTCCGTACTTTCTTTTTTTTTCAGCATAGCAAGGTAGGCAGAGAGAACCTAAGACCTAGTGTCAAAACACATCATTCTCCATTTTCCACCGAATTCTGGAGACATCGCGTGTGGAGTGCTGCCACTCAATAAATTATATTAAATTTTCCTCAACACCAGTGCGAAGAAATTAAAATATTAAATATTTCACTTCTCCGATCGGAAATCGAACCCACAACCTGTCGCGTTTATAGCTATACGCTTGAGCCTCTGCACCAGGACTGGTTTCCCTATTTACCTTATTCTATAAAATACCTTATGAATGTCAATCAGTGAAAATAAATAACAAATTTCATATCTTTTTCCATGTGGCAATTTGATTTTATTTTAAACCTTTTATATATTAAAATGCTTCTTTATTTATATTATGTAGTGAAAATTAAGGATAAGCATACTCTTACAATTGCCAGCAAATGTAACCTTAATACGTTATAGTTCTTGACGCGACGTATAAAATACTGCGTATATATATATATTTCTTATTATTTTATATAATTTGTGAAATTTACTTGAATTCGAAACAATAATGCGATAACTTGAAATAAAAAATAAGAAAATACTATATATTTAAGCTTAATCGATATAGATTTACCTCACAAACCAATACTATATCTATTTAAAGTCCCGACTCTACAACGTTGTTTAAATGTAAGAAAATAAAACATTTGTTCAAGTTAGAGATGGAAAAACAAATACATGTTTAACAAAGGACCACAGCCACGACCTCGGATCGAAGTACAAAAGATAGCGAGGGCGGTCACTGATTAATTCCACAACACGGACTGACAGTGAGCTTACGAGCTTCCATTTGGACGCGGCGACATACGTATGTTACATACTAAAATATTAATTAGACTATTTATATAAATTTTGATCAGCTTCACGCTGTATCCCGCATACAGGGTAGGCAGAGGGAACCTAGTGAAAGACACTCTGTTCCCCACTTTCTGCTGAATTTTGGAGGCATTGCGTGTTGAGTGGCAGAACTCAACGCCGCGCTTTGCCTCGACACCAGAGCGAAGAAATGGAAATATAAATTTAAGTAAATATTTCATCTCCTAGAGTGGGGATCGAACCCACAACCAGTCGGTTTTACAGTCACACTTTGTGCCGCTGTGCCACGACCGGCTTCTACAAGAGATTTTATTGAACGAAGTAAAGCATTGATTCGACATCTAGGAACCTGGTGCTGACCCTCTATTCGCATTAATCATTTCCGTTTCCTATTTTCCGCCAAATTCTGGAGGCATAGTGTGTTGACTCTCAACACCGCGCTTTGCGTCATTACCAGAGAGAAGAAATAAAAATATGAAATATTTCTTTTCCACGAATAAAAATCAAACCCGCAACCGTTGTACGTTTAGAATTTGACTCAACGTCGCATTTTGTTATATTACCAGAGCGAGGAAATGAAAATAATTCATTCCCACAATTGGAAATTGAACCCACAACCGTCGTGCTTATAGTCAAACGGTTTATCGCTAGACCACAACAGCTTCAACTTATTCTATTTATGGACATTTTCTACTCGCTTCATACGATTTAGCTTGTATCAGTAGGTGTTTCTATTTTTTATTTGAACCTCTGACTAGCGCATTAAATGTTCGTGAGCGAAATTTGACTTTGATGTTTTTAATTACTTTCTGGTAATGTTCGTAAATTTATTTCGGCAACCAGAGCCGATGTCGAATCAATGCTTTACTTCGTTAATTAAAATCTCTCTTCATTTCAAAGGTATCATCTTACGGATTAAAATTTTTTTTCAGCTTCACGTTGCCTGCCTTGCTATCTCATGTAGTAGAGGGAGTCTAGTATTAAGACACGTAACCCTGGAGGCATAGCGTGTTGCGGAACTTAACGCCGCGCTTTGCCTCGACACACGAGCGAAGAAATTAAATGTTTAATTTCCTCGAGTAGGAATCCCACAACCTTCCGCGTGCCCCTTCACGACGACTAGCCTCAATATTTTTTTTATATACAAAATTTAATAAACTAAAATAATGAAATTTAAATTGTGAAATATCATATTACATTACACTATTTCTGAACGATGTAAATCGTTTAATGCCTTACAAAAAAGAAAAGACCAAACAACCAAAAAGGTAAACATAAAAGAGATAATAGCTTAACTTCAACAAGATAATTAATAATTTCCATCGTCTTTATTAATGTTAAAAAGTTGCAGCGCTTTAAACCGCCTGCATTTATAGAGAGAGTATTTTAGAGGTTCCTTTTTCATGATAATTTCTGCCAAAGTTCACTTTTTTATTATTTTTTTTTTCAGTTTAATAACATGCGAAATGAAGGTCGGGCACGTCTCGTTAAATGGTTTGGTCGGCTCATTGCATCGTGGTAAATTCAGTTCCATTGTGGGGAGGTGGGAGGAGGTGCCACCCCCATCCTCCCCCCTTCTCCTTTAAACCGTTCAAGCAGTGCCGCGACTTTTATTGCTTTGGATATTGGAACGTATTTCATAATTTTTGAATAGTGATCAATTTGGTTCCACTTCTGAGCTTAAATATGTTTCCATAATGGGTTATAAGTAATTTAATAATTTATTAAATTATCGTATCAAAAAAAAATGTTTAATTATAATTGAATAAATATTTTTAATTTACAGTCAACAGTTATAGTCAACACAAACAACTTCAATATATATTATTTTTTCAGCTTCTCACTGTATCTCGTAAGTACCAGAGTAGGCGGAGAGAGCCTAGTATTAAGACTCTTCGCTCAATCCACACTCTCAGCCAAATTCAGAAGACATTGAGTGTTGAATGGTGGAACTCAACGCTGTGCTTTACTTCGACACTAGAGCGAAGAAATAAAAATATTAAATATTCAATTCCATCGAATAGGAATCGAACCCACAACCTGACACGTTTACTGTTACACGCTTGTGCCCCTGCGCCACGACTGGTCGTTATCAATAGGTATTTTTTATACAGTCAAATATTACACCAATCATTATGATTATTCAATTGCGAGCAAATATTCCAGTGAATTATTATTAAAGAGTAATACGAGTTTTTCCTTTTTTTACCTCCATATATTCTATAAAAAAATCTATATTTTATATATTTCCTATGATTGAAATAGTACGAAAAATTATTAAAAATATAAGATCTTAAAATGGTTTTCATCTTATAGATAGAGCGATTAAAAACTTAATTTATTTGCGCAATAATATTATTTAAAAAGAAATGATATTCTACCATTTAAAAAAAATGTAAATTGAAACGTTTTCTTAACATGATGAATAATTATAGAGGTACATTTACCGTCATTTAATTTTTTTTTATTCGCCATTTTCTTTTATAATCTTCTATTACTTAACAGAGGAGATAGATATTAACAAGAGTTCGTCTGAGTTTGATCAGCGCCTGCAAATCCTTGCGCAATGTGGTTTTATTTCGCTCTTTCGCAATCAGAGCAATTAAGGAGAAGGAAAAAATATATAAAAAGGAACCAATTGACTAAGTGTTGAAGTTTAAATCTTTATTTTGTCTTTTAAAAAGTATTTTAATTATTACTTCTCGTTATAAATTTTTCGTGGACTTCACGCTGTATCCTGCATGGAGCGTGGTCTAGTGGGTATAGGTTTAGTGTTAAGACAGTCCGCTTCACACTTTCCGCCGAATTCTCAAGTGGGATTCGAACCCGCAACCTGTTACGTTTACAATCACACGCTTGTGCCCCTACGCCACGACTGGCCTCGATGTATGCCATACTAACAGAGGTTGTACTACATAAATAATATCGTCTCGATTTAGGTATTTTAATATATATCCCGCACACAGCAGGGCAGACAGAGGGAACCTAGTGTTAAGACATTCCGTCCCCCACTTTCTGAAGAATTGTGGAGGCATTGCGTGTTGAGTGGCAGAACTCAACGCCTCGACACCAGAGCGAAGAAACGGAAATATAAATTTAAGTAAATATTTCATCTCCTCGAGTGCGGATCGAACCCACAACCATTCGGTTTTGCAGTCACACTTGGTGCCGCTGCGGCACGACTGGTCTCAATTAATAATTTATTTTAATATTTAAACGTAAAAATAATACAATAATTAAAAATGACCAAAACGATAATGAAATGATCAACGAACTAAAATTATTTAATTTGGCCACAGCTTCAGCAGTAATGAACGCCAAAATTCTTTTTTTGATTCACAGCGTAACTGAAACGTCGGCTGAATTTTAACTTTCGATATCAAAAAATTTTGCATGGAATTTGAATAAAATATTTATTGAAATTTTTGAACTTAATCTATTGGAAAAAATATAAAATATGTTTTTGTAAATGTATAAATAAATAACTTTTTTAATTACTGCCTGCCTACTTTTTATTTACGAGAAAGAAAAAAAATGTTATCAGTTTTTTTTTACATTTTTTGTTTTTGAACTCAACACTGCGCTGCGCTTTTCTGCGCTTTACAAGAGCGAAGAAAGTTGAAATATTAAATATTTTATTTCGAGTGGAAATCGAACCAACAACTTGTTGCGTTTACAGTCACACTTTGTGCCTCTGCACCACTACTGGCCTAAATAAATAATTATAATACTTATTAATAAAAAAATTGAATTAGCTTATACAAGCAAGTGAAATGCAAAAAAAAACTAATTGAATAAAAAGAACAACGCCTACATGACATATATTTAAAATTATTTTTTAAAGACACAAAATCGAACCGAAACCGTTCGATTAAAAAGTAACCATGTTATATACGTTTCTATTATGTTTTATTAAATCACAGTAGGTACCAACAGGGGAGTGGATAGCTAAGTTTTCAAATAAAAGTTGTCGCTCGAGTTGGCGCTGCTTGATGCGGTTTACAGTATTTTGCCCGCGCCAAGATCCAGCAACGGTCTCAAACTATGCAAGTTTAATGCATCAAAGACATCCAGTCTGTATGTTCTGCAAAGTAAGTTCGATAAGTTTCGGAAATAACATCTCTATGTGTCTGTAGTATGAGACAAAGTCTCCACGTCAATCGTCTTATAACAAGACAAAGAACTAAAATAAGTAAATATAATAAATAACATACATTGATATTTTTTTTAGTTTCACACTGTGTCCTGCATAGCAGGGTAGGCCGAGGGAACCTGGGGACCGAGTGTTAAGATACTCTGTTCCTATTATTTTTCAGCTGTACGCTGTGTTTCGCCTATAGCAGGGTAAGCAGAGGGAACCTAGTGTTAAGACACTCCATTCCCCACTTTCAGTCATGAAGTACCTAAATTGCATTAAGTTTTGTATTCTGGCGACTACGACACAATGTATACTAGTACGGCTGCCAACGGACACCCTTGCTTACATACGAACAAAAAAACAATTACCATTTCAATTTACAATGGATTTGTATTTTTTTTCAGCAAATAAAGCATATTATGATTATTTTTTAAAAATAAAATAAATAAATCAGCTCCACGCTGTATCCCGCACACAGCAGGGTAGGCAGAGGGAACCTTAAGACACTCCGTTCCCCACTTTCTGCCGAATTCTGGAGGCATTGCGTGTTGAGTGGCAGAACTCAACGCTGCGCTTAACCTCGACACCAAAGCGAAGAAAATGGAAATATAAATTTAAATAAATATTTAATCTCCTCGAGTGGGGATCGAACCCACAACCAGTCGGTTTTACAGAGTCACACTTCGTGTCGCTGCGCCACGACTGGCCTCATTATTTTTTAAAATTGTTATTTAAAGATAAAATTTCAACATCTCAACTCTCAACAATTCTTAAAGATTGTAAAGTTTGCACATCCTTTCTGAGCTGTCTTCATCTAATTTATTTATCCGTTCGTTCGTTCTAAATATTTTATTACGATTTCACTGTCAGTTAGACATTTTATCCTGGAAAAATCCATCTCTAGAGTACAGAAAAGTCAATGTTTTAATTACAAAAATCGATATATATATATATAGATTTTTAGCTATGGACTTTTTGATAGTATATCATGGCATAGTAAAAACCATAAGGAACTAAACATTGTTATTATATACATATACTATCGGTCCACTCGCGGCTTCGCCTGCATACTACCTATAATACTTTTATTATACTGCTTTTGCCAACAGATTAATACATTCTACTATGAACACTACGTGGCTGTATGATAGAACGTCATCGGCGGCAAGGGCGCCCCCCGCGGGACTCGAGCCTAGACTTGCGGCCGTAACAGCCGTATCACCTTACAATTTTCAAATATTTTTTGTCTCAAAATGCCTCATTCTCACTTATTTATAAGAGATAGATATATGGCGTTGCGGAATTTATTTTAGGTCTAATAAAATTGAATATATTTGTCATACAACGTACTGACTGACTGACAAAGTAATTTTAAAGCAATTCTATGGCGTTCATTATTATTGTCATATCGTTATTTAAGGCTAGCTAAGACGTACACCTTAATGATATATAGTCTATAGCACTTCTGATCCAGAGATCTTAGCGTTTAAATAAACAAACAAACAAACAAAAAAACAAGCTCTTCCGCTTTATTATATTAGTATAGTTAAAAATATATTAAATTATTAATTTATTGGCCACTTGCTAGCTTTTCTATTTCTCTGTTGCATATGAAGGTTACCGTAACGGTAGCGTTACGGTAACCCTCCTATAATGGTATAATGATACAAAAATGAATAGAAAATGGAAAAGTGCGCCCACCTTATGGGCCGTACATACTGATAAATGTACAAAGAAACTTACATATTTTGTAAAAGGCAGAGAAACAAAAAAGAAAAACAAAGCAGTTTGCCTTTTCGCGAATTGAGGAAAACACCGACGACATTTTAACCCTGCCCGCTCCAACAATTGAAGTTTGTAATTCCGAACTGGGCCTGAACGTGAACACTGCACCAAAATTACGTGAAAATCGTTTTCAGGTTGTGCACAATGTGAAAGCTCTACATTGTAATTGACTACAATTTACTATACGCCAAAATGTAGAGTAGTGACCTCGTCGTCCTTGCTATTATATCCTTAGTGCGATTTTTTTTGCAAAAAAATACTTCTTTTTTACTTAAAAAGGTTTCCTTATTTTTTTTTTAAATAACGTAAAAAAGTAAATATAATTTGATTTTATTTTGGTTTAACAATATTTTGTTTTTGTAATTAAATAGTTCTCAAAATGTCTTAAAGTTACCTACGTATGTTATGGCGGGTAAGCAGAGGGAACCTAGTGTTAAGATCCCCGTTCCCCACTTTCTGCCGAATTCTGGAGGCATTGCGTGTTGAGTGGCAGAACTGAACGCCGAGCTTTACCTCGACACCAGAACGAAGAAATATAAATATAAATTTAAGTAAATATTTCATTTCCTCGAGTGGGGATCGAACCCACAACCAGTCGGTTTTACAGTCACACCTCGTGCCGCTGCGCCACGACTGGCCTCTCATATAAAACATATTTAATTTTATTACATTCTGTTTATTCTGTTACAATAAAGTATAAAGTTAAAGCACAAAACATTAATCTAATCGATAATTTCACATGAATAATATGTTCACAATATATATTTTTCAGCGCGTGACTCACACGAAGGGGACGTAGATTACGTTGACACGTCGCCACCACATCGCTTTCAAGAAATTAATCACCTCGAGAACAAATTAAATCGAACCCGCTCTTTGTTACAAACTTCCTTTATTAATTATGGCCCGTGACGCCGTATAATGGAGACCTATAAATAACGTGTGCAATATAAAGAAGCAACACAAAGGCTTATTGAACAGGAACGGGCTAATTGTTTCGGTTTGATGTATTTTACTGTGATTTATTTTGTTTATTATAATTCATATTATAATTAAAATATATCAATTATAATCTATTTTCTGTATGTATATTTTAACTGATATTATTAAATCGTGGCCAGTCGTAGCGCGTAGCATAGTGTGACTGTAAAACCGACTGGTTGTGGGTTCGATTCACACTCGAGGAGATGAAATACTTACTTAAATTTATATTTCCATTTCTTCGCTCTGGTGTCAAGGCAAAGCGCGGCGTTGAGTTCTGCCACTCAATATGCAATGCCTCTAGAATTCGACAGATAATGGGGAACGGAGTGTCTCAACACGAGGTTCCCTCTGCCTACTCTGCTGTGTGCAGGATACAGCGTGAAGCTGATTTATATTATTAATTGAGAAAGGTTACTTTATACGTTTACGCAAAGGCCTATCGTGGAGCAGAGGCACAAGCGTGCGACTGTAAACGCTACAGGTTGTGGGTTCGATTCAATTTACTCAAGTAAATAAAGATATTTTGCAGCAAAGTGCAGCGTTGAGTTCCGCCACTCAACACGCAATGCCTCTAGAATTCGGCAGAAAGTGGGGAATGGAGTGTCTTAACACTAGATCCCCTCTGCCTACCCTGCTGTGTGCGGGATACAGCGTGAAGCTCATTTATTTATTTGTATTAATTGTTAAAAAATTGTAAAATGTGCTATGTAGTTTTGTGTAGAATCATATGAAACATGTATGTCACATATGAAAGGAATTACTTAACAGGCAATATGAAACATAGACGGAGATATGTAACTCGTATACTGATAAATAAATAATGTTTTGAACGTTCGCAAGATTTCATGAGGCACGGAAAGCTATAAAATTACTACTAAAATGTAATGTTTTATCTCTAAAATAACTTTTCAAATACAATGGAAGTCCGAAACAATATAGGATATTATAGTAGTGTAGGTACATAGCGTGACACAATCTCTATATATAACATACAATATAGTAAAGCGGAAGTGTTTGTTTGTTTAAAAGCTAAGAACTCAGGAAGTACTGGTCGGGTTAATTTATTTTTTGGTTTGTATGGAACCTACATTCCTCAGAAGTGCTATGGGCTATATAAAATACGGCTTAAGTCTTAGTTAGCCTGTTTTACGAAATGTTATTTCGTTACCTAGGAACGCCATCGTATTAATTTAACCACGCAAATATAGTAACATATATGTAAGCACAATGTATTACAAACACATTCAGCTTCATTACCTCTAAGTTAAAGTCCGGGATACCGTATATCTATCTTTTATAAATAAGTCACAAAAAGACATTTTGTGACAAAGTAGAAAGGTGATAATTCAGCGTCTTTTATTCAAATTCAAATTCAAATAATTTTATTCAAAATAAAAAGTTACATGCTTCATTTTTTGAACGTCAAATAATTTACCACCAGTTCACTAAAGTTAATGCCTCAAACCTGAGAAGAACCGGCGCAAGAAACTCAGCGGGACCTATTTTTTTAAAATAAAGTTATACAAATACATATTAAAATATCTGTGACAATGATACTTTTGAAACAGACTGGAGCGAGCATTTTATTCCCAAGGAGTGTTATCATTTACAAAATCATTAATTTGGTAATAAATAACCTTTAACACACAAACGTCTTTTCACATTTTTTTAAATCGTGATATAGAAAATTCTCTGACGTATTTGACAAAGATGTTGAAACTTATAAGCGAAAGCTATTCCATCATCAAGGAAATTTTATGAAGATAATCTTTGACTTTTATATTATGTAATTTGGACGTATACTTTTCGAGGAAATGTAAAATAAAAATAATTCAACGGTCTGTTTACGGCCGCAAGCATAGGCTCGAGTCCCGCAGGGGGCGCCCTTACCGCTGGTGACATTCTCTCATGCAACCACGTAGTGCTTGCACTTTCTCTAAGTTATGAAAAATTATTGAATGTATAAATTATATAATAAATCTGTTGGCAAATGTAGTATGATAAAAAATATAGGTGATATGCGGGCGAAGCCGCGTGTGGGTCGCTAGTAATACATAAAAAGGAAGATATAAGTTAACGTCTTGATGCAGTTGGAATCAGTTTCACTATTCACACAATGGTTATGTATTGGAATTTTAGTTGAGAAAAAAATGCTAACGCCTTTTCTCATATAGCAAGGTAGGTAGAGTTGTAAAACACGCCGTTCACCGATTGTAGCGTAATTTCTAACACATTGCGAGATGAGCGGCAGAACTCAACTCTTCGCTTCCAGAACTATGTATATTAAAATATTTTAATTTTCTCAGATTTCTGACATAAAATGCGACGTTAATACTTAATGCCTCTTAAAGGAGCAGAATGTAGTTGAGTCATGTATAACTAAGTTATTTAGACATATCGTATTGATTAAAAATCCGGTTAAGTGCGAGGCTTCCAAGCCAATTTCGGGGTTGTAGATCAAATAAAGTAGCACAACTTATAAAAGTTGACAAACTTATGTTTTCAGGCACATACACTCATTTTGTATGAAATGAACTACAAATATAAGTTACACCTCCACCACCAGCCCTATCACGCGAAACGTACATGTATCATATATGATTTAAGAGACAAAGGAAAAAGAATAAAAACTTTTTCGTTATTCACTTTTATTCGTTGGCCTTTTGAATTTTCGTCGTCGTCCAGCATCCACCGATCATTAAGTTCGCTTGTTAGTATTTTTGGTGTGATTATTTTTACAAATTTCTAACAAATGACATTGTTGTGTTTCATATCTTTTTGTTTTACAAATATTTAAAATCAGCTTCACGTTGTATCCCACGCACAGCAGGGCAGACAGAGGGAACCTAGTGTTAAGAGACTCCGTTCTCCACTTTTCGCCGAATTTTTCGAAGCATTGCGCGTTGAGTGCCAGATATATAGAAATAGGGCTACTTACTGCCTTAGTACCAGAGCGAAGAAATGAAAATGTTAATAAATCATAATTTACCCCACAACCGTAAACTGTAACACAACGTACAGTCACACTCTTGTGCCCCTGCGCCACGACGACCTCAAAATTTGCTTAGATACTGATAATTGCTGAAGAACTCAATTTTTTACTTTTTGATTAAAGCTGAAAGCTGGCAAGCTTCTTTCGAGTTTTAGGTTAAATCTTAAATAGGTTTTTTTTGTCATTTCATGGAAATAACATAGAAAATTGGATTACTTATGTATATTAAATCTTGAAAAAAATATATATTTAATGATGGATATACTAATTATTTTTATTTAACAGGCAAAAGAAAGACATACAACAAAATGAAATATCATAGATATTCACATATATTTATTTGTTAGAAAATTATTAATAGTACCAAAACACTGTATCTATATAGCGGCATATTTTTTTAAACACGCTCTTTAGCTTCACGCTCTATCCCGCAAATGGCAGAGTAGGCAGAGGAAACTTGGAAACCCATTGTTATTCCGTTCTCCATTAAGAAATTTTCGTTCCCCATTTTACACCAAATTCTTGAGGCATTACGTGTTGAGTGGCGGAACTTAACGCTGCGTTTTGCTTCGATAAACACTATTCACAATTAGCCTAAAAGTAGTTAGTGTTTGCATATATATAGATTTTCCAATATACATATATAAAATTTAGCTTATCGCTTCATCAATAGTAAGTTAAGTTAGCATGGGTTTAAGTAACGAATTCATCGGCGACCACTCTAAACGCTTTCAAATTACAAAGTGCCCTAATGGCCGAACTTAATATTCACGAAGGGACCAGAGCCCTCGATGACTGCTCCTTTACTCGTATTTTATCTTTTACCACAATTTGTTTATATCATTTTCACGCACGGGTTTCCAAGTTTGCTCTGGCTACCCTGATATTTGCGGGATACAGCGTGAAGAGCGTAGTATTTAAAAAAATATGTCGCTATACCCTTCTCTGTCGTTGAAAAAATTGGTTAGAGTTTTGTTAACACCACGTTTTCAATTATGAATTAAACAATTTATGACCAAAACATATATTCTTATTTTTTTTACTACTACTACTAGAGACACGCTCGTGGCTTCGCTTGAAATATATAACTATTAATATTTTTTAAACATTTTTAAAGTGTTATTCCACTTCCACTTAGGAAAGAAAACTACTTATTTAGAAAACGTATAAAAATTTGAACGTAGCGGAACTCGAACCCGCGCCTCCTGGAAACCGACCTGGTCGGTTTTAGTTTAATGTTGATTTTCTCGATATTTCGAAATATTAATGTACGTGAGTTTGTAATGAATGAAAGAACAATTTATAAAAGTTGACAAACTTAAGTTTGCGGATGTATGCGTCCATTTTGTATGAAACCAACTACATTTGTAAGTATTGTAATGATTTTTTCTATAAAATATTTATAATATTTCACTTTTTGGATTTTTTCTGTTATTTATACTGCAAGATCCTACTTTTTGCCAAATTTCAAAATTCTATATCCACAGGAAGTACTCTATACATTTTGATGACGCGGCAACCTTAAAGAGACCGTAGACCTGAGTATTTAATAACAAACCGATCCTAAATGAGTTTCGTTTTAAATTTATGAGGTACGGAACCCTAAAAAGCGTAATAAACGCATAGCATCCATAATAAACTCCACGTTGAACTACGAATAAAAGCCTTTCGCAATCAAAACACAGCTACTCTGATCCAGATGATCGCTACGACTGCGCTACAGTCCACGACTCCACGGCCGTCAAACGACATCAATAGCTTTCCTTTTGTTATTCCACTATAGAACCATTCTCTGTTCGTATCCGGATTTCGTATTATTTTCTTTTTACAGACTAACGAATCGCTATTCTATGTTCGTGTTTCAACGTCGATATTGATGGAGAATTCCATAGGACTATGTATAGCTTTGACTCGTACTAAGAGGTGCTTCTGTCCATATTCAAATGGAACAAATATTTCATATTTATTTATATGAAAATTGAAACAAAGTTTGTGTTTGGATATTCAACATAATAGTCTCTTTTATTCTATTTACAGTTTTTTTTATATATATTTTTACGTTGCGAATATGTTAAATGTCCATTTGAAGTACTTACGAATAAATGTAGAGTTTGAAATATTTGAAAGTAGAAATATATTTTTGGTTGCCCCGATATATTTTTTCTTTATTTCTATTTATACACAGGCTCTGATACGATTTTTAATATGATTTTTGTAAAGTAATTAATAAAAACGTAGTGGTATAATAAAAATTGTGTACAACACGTCCAATATATTGCAATATTGGAAATATATAGATTGTTTTTTCAGCTTTACGCTATATCCCACATTTAGCAAGGTAGGCAGGGGGAACTTAGTGTTAAGACACTCCATTCCACACTTTCCGCTGAAATTTCCAGGTAGCATTGGGACTCAATACCGCGTCGTGGTACCGGAACGAATATTAATAAGTAATAATTCATTCCCCCGAGTGGGGAGCGAACCCGCAATCGTTGCGATACAGTCACACTCTTGTGTCTGAGCCACGACGGCCTCAAATACACTTACAATACTAGAAATAACCTATTATGCTATAAACTGAACTAAAAGTAACAGATCTCATGCAATTCGTTAAACTTACAAAATTTTATAGAGTTTATTGGTCTAAAACAAGAAGGAGATGCCTTTAGTATAGTAAAAGACCATATCCAGATACATTGCAAAGCACAGTAATTATCTTTAACTGTTGGTATTTAGTATTTGCGAGGGACTGCCAAATTCCCGCTATTCAAATGTTTGAACGTCCCTGGTGCAAACTTAAGAATATTCTATTTTTACTTATTTAGAAAACGTATAAAAATTTGCTAACAACATAAATAAGTTATAAGAAATTTCGACGTAGCTTGATGAGAACGTATGGCTTAGTGGTCAGAGCGCCTGGTCGGTTTCCAAGTGGCGCGGGTTCGAGTTCTGCTATGTTTAAATTTTTATACGTTTTCTAAATAAATATTTTTTTTTCCTAAGTGTGGATTAGCACTTTAAAAATATTAAAAATATGGTAGTTTTTTCCTAAAGAAAGAATAAAAATAATATCAGTAAAAAAAAAATATTTAACTGATATTATTCTTATTAAATTTCAATAAACAATTTGTCAATTTTACTACCAGAGTATCGCAATCAAGAGTTTCATAGAATAGAATGAATCACTCGGTAATTTACGAAGATAGTTTTGTAACACAAAATATTTAATGTCCACCTAGGACATAAGATTATTAAAATTATCGTTCATTACAGAGGCCAGTCGGGGCGCAGTGGCACATAGTGTGACTGTAAAACCGATTGGTTGTGGGTTCGATCCCCACTCGAGGAGATGAAATATTTACTTAAAATTTATAGTTCCATTTCTTCGCTCTGGTGTTGAGGCAAAGCGCGGCGTTCAGTTCTGCCACTCAACACGCAATGCCTCCAGAATTCGGCTGCAAGTGGAGAACGGAGTGTCTTAACACTAGGTTCCCTCTGCCTACCCTCCTGTATGCGGGATACAGCGTGAAGCTAATTATTAATTATTATTTATTATCAAATTTCATTAGATTGTGTAACAAAATTCAAATTAAAATGTAAATGTTGATGGGAAGGCGCTCACTCTAATTGCGTATTGCGTCCGTCCGTTGTCAAAGTTGTCCCATTTTAGGGCTAAGCCACACGTCCGTCGTATCAGGATCATCTTTATCACAAGCTCAAAATGAATACCTAACCAATTTACTTGCTTAAATTTATAATTGTGTTATCGTTCTACTTTGTAAATGTTTATAAAAAGAAGATCTAATAACGTTTTGTGTTATATTAGTATTATTGCGTATATGCAATAATATTAATATAACAAAAAAAACAGACAAGGGCAAATCGGGGCCCATCAAGGGTTCCGTAAAAAAAAGATCATGAGCTTTTTCTGAAATTCCGACTTTTCTCAGCCAGAGCTCTTTCATTTGATACCTCATTTGAACTAGCAGCTTTAATACCAAATTTTGCCCCCCTTTTTAAGGCTATTATTTTTTAGGCTGACTAATTGTCACAAATTTAAAGTTTTCATATTTTTTTTCTGAACTGGTATTACCTGTAGATGCTAGCTGCCAAATTTCATAATTGTAGATTAACTGGAAGTACTCTTTTAATTTTGATTCCGTTTATAGTGTCGAAATATGCGTTTTTTGCTATTTAAGGCTATTATTTTTTAAGATTTAACCACTAATGTATAGTTTCAGATTTATTCCTAAGCTGGTAGTACCTGTAGGTGCTAGCTACCAAATTCCACAATTCTAGGTCAACTAGAAGTACTCTATTAATTTTGAATCCCTTCATAGTGTCGAAATACGCATTTTTTGGGATATAAACGGTCCTATCTATTTTTTCTCAGTAAATGTATAAATACGATTTTTTTCAGAAAATTAAGAGACCATATATCTCAGTATATGGTATGAATTTCAAGTCGAAACCTCTAAGTATTCCTGAGAAAAAGGCTTTTGACAGAGACAGACAGACAGACAGACAGATGGACAACAAAGTGACCTTAAGGGTTTCTTTTTACCTTAAAAGGTACGGAACCCGAAAAAGATACATACAAAAAAGACACACAAAATGGTGAAAGATATATTTAAAATAAAGAAGATACATCTTTCATCCTTAATTAAGTAAAGATAATAAAAATAAACAATAATAATAAGAGAGCTATTAAAGAAGAAGTTAAGTTATATTAGTTTAAACATTATACAAAATGTTACAAAAGAAATATATCGTCTATTTGTGCCAATGATATTACAACTACAGTTAGCTGGTTTCACGTTTTAATTGGCTTAGTTACATAGTAAGAAAACGCAGAATATCCACAAAATAGCTAGCATCTGTTTCAATCAAAGAGTATACAAACACTATATTGCAATATTTCCCGATAATAAACCAACAACGTTTCCGTATCTAAATATTGATTTATATCCTTAATTGCTGTCGAAAATCAACATCCTCCAATATTCAAATAAATTATAAATTCCCCTATTTTATTTAAATAAAATTGTATCTTCACTGTTATCTTCCATTCGGAACTCTTATCTGCGTACGTCGAACGACTTTGAATTCAGATTTGCTGATTGTGTACAATAGGGGTGGCGAAACACACAAATACTATTCTTATGTAAACGTAATAAGCAGTATGGGTTGGATACCTTTATTATATCACCCTTGAGACTTGTGTACACCCCTAGCCTATCCACAAACAAGGATAGCGGATAGCGATATGATGCTAAACCAGGATCCGCAGACGACCGTCGATAGGTATCAAGCTGACTCGTTGCATTTAAATAAAGTTAATGTAAATTGTATTTTACACGTGACTCGAATGTATATACAGTTTTAGCAATTCTCTACGCAATTATTCTTCATAGTTTCGCCGATACTGATCCTATAGAATATTTAATATTGTTGAATATATAATTACGAAATATAATTTTCCTACAAATATAAGATTTAGTGTCATTTTGAATTGTAAGTAAACACAATTTTTCTACAGAGCTTGCTATTCTTAGATATAATTATAATTATGGAAAATATATTCTTCCTTGTTTCTATTATTCAAACTCTACATCAACATTTTATTTGTACATACATTTATATAACTTGTTTTGAATTGTAAATATACTGGTATATTTTTAAATTTATAAACGTCATGCCATTATAGATCATAAGACATTTTTTTGTTTTATTCATATGAATTAAACAAAAAAATCTCATATAATATTTTTTTATCTGCATTTTCATGTAGATCGTAAATATTTACAAATAAACAAAATGCAATACTGTAACAATAACTTCTTATACTTAAAATTAAAAAATTATATACGTATTAATCGATGATCAAGCCGTTCCTCAGATGCACAAATGCACAGACAAACAGTTAAACGTTATAAAAAGCATTTAAGATTCTATTTTACTGATACATGTCTCCAGTATAATAATAGTTCTTCTCATACATCTCGGACATCGACCAGTTTCAATTATTAATATGAAGGAATACTAAATATAACAATTTGTTGGACACATACGTCGTGGAATAGAAAAGTAATGAATTCAAGTTCGCCCTAAGTATGATTATAATATGAGTTAATGCTTAAAATATACGTTTTTCTTCAAATTAATAATATATTTCCATTTCTTCGCTCTGGTGTCGAGGACAAGCGCGGCGTTGAGTTCTGCCCTTCAACACGCAATGCCTCCAGAATTCGGCAGAAAGTGGGGAACGGAGTGTCTTAACACAAGGTTCCCTCTGCCTACCCTGCAGTGTGCGGGATACAGCGTGAAGCTGATTTATTTATTTTTTATTTTATTTTATAAATACAGATTCAGAACGTACGTACGAACTATATAGTTCTCCCTCTCTACCAATAATAAAAAGGACGTGCGTGAAAATTTTACGTTAAACTGAACTTTAAATCTATTTTCTAAAACTACATGATGTCAACTGAAATAAAACTTAGCAACGCGAAGTATCACAACACTTAATTGCGATGGAAGCTCCAAAGAATTTCGGAACTGAGACTAAAATTTTTGATCAAATATTTACTTTGACTGCTCGTATCAATTAGACAGTGCACTCACTTCTGTTGCTTCAATAAAGTATCTTACTGTTTATTCTTTTTATTAAGTTTACAGGCAAAATTCAGCAAATAATATAGGTATTCTTATTTTTTTTATTTTGCAGATTTTTTGTCTAAACAGCGTTTAAATTATTATTAATATTTAATTAAGATTTAAATAATAATATGACTTTAACAATAATATCAATATCTAAAAAAGGAAAACTTCAGCCAATTCAATAAGCAGTTATTAGTAAAAATTTAGCCAACATTTAGTGACAAAAATACTTATTTAAAAAACGTATAAAAATTGAACGTAGCGGGATTTTTAGACGTTTTCTAAATAAATAATTCTTTCTTAAGTGTGTAATAATACTTTAAAAAAAAACATAACTAAATAAAATGTTTTCTTATTTATCTCTCATGTAAGCGGTTTTAATTAAAATTAAGTAAAAATATAGATAATTCTTATCAAAAAAAAATAATACTCACTTATTTTAGTCATTCCAAAAATAAGTAAATAATAACAATCCATTCACATCAACGTTTACGAACAACACTATGTTTTAGCAACTAATAACTTGTCACGGTAGATTGAGATCAAAAACAAATTTGCACCCTTGTTATTGTTCATCGAAGTAAAAAAAAAATATTCGAGTCGTAATTTTTAGTCGAAATTACAAGAAGACACCCCCGACACGTTTGACCGCGCCACCGAGCGCGCCCGTACTGCCGGCGGCTTTTCCGGATAGAGCGTGATTTTCTAAAGCAACCCTCAACCCTCAACCCTCAACCCTTGCCATAACTCGGTCGAGAGTGCAAAACCTTCACACAGTGACACGAGGGAGCAACATAATAGCTGTTCGTTAGCATAACACGGCTGAGCCTCTCGACCTTGCTTTAATGAAATATTTGCTTATTAAAGCCAATGCTCGCCCTCTAATTTTTTTTTCAGTTTCAAAATATTTGTGCGACATACGTGGCGCAGGGGCACAATATGTGACTGTAAAACCGATTGGTTGTGGGTTCGATCCCCACTCGAGGAGATGAAATATTTATTTATATTTATATTTTCATTTCTTCGCTCTGGTGTCGAGGAAAGCGCAGCGTTGAGTTCTGCCACTCAACACGCAATATCTCCAGACTTGGCGAAAAGTGGGGAACGGAGTGTCTTAACACTAGGTTCCCTCCGCCTACCTGTGTGTGGGATACAGCATGAAGCTGATAAAAAAATATTTGTAAATAGAGCACGTAAGCAAGTATTTTTCACAACCATATCTAATGGATTGAAGAGTTTAGTAGCAAATATATGAATTTTGCTTTAGGATTAATTTGAAAAGATTTTTTTTTCATAAAATTCATCATTTCGAACTGCTTTTTTTTCTGTTTCTGTTTTTGCTCGTTTCATTAGAATTTTTTAATTAGTTACGTATGTAAGTCGTAACAGTTTCTTTAAACAATAAAATGTTAACATTTTTTTTAAATTTAGTAATCTTTTAGTTGTTTTAAAAATATATACCTACATATAGATAATACGTATTCATTAAATAGAAAATATATTTCTTTTAAATCCACGTCATATAAAACAATATTTTTCATGACTATAATTAAATGTACTTATAAATAATTTATCTTTATCTTTATTTTCTTTACTATTTTAGACAAAATGGACATAAAAATACATATAATATTACAAAATAACCGTATAAAATAGTACCTTGGATAAGTAAATTGTATACGTGCTTGGAGCCGAGCCGAATGGGTCGGGAGGGATGCATGCAAGATGCCAGATTTATACTCCTAAAGCTTGATATACTACCCAAAACTAGGTATACTGGAAAAAAATGCAGTTAATTTTTGTTGGACTCATTCTGGACCTGGTCGAGGTACTAAGAAATATAACAACAGTATCTATTGAATTGCATAGAATTGAACAGAGTGTTTTTGTCAGCACCACTAATTGAAACCACAGTTTTAACTTCTCTATTAAAGCCTAACACAATTAAAAAAAACCCAAAAATTAAAAAAGGATTTTTTCAAACAAAATAAATTATAAAATTATCGTTGAGAAATAAAACGCCATTTGTCACGAAAGACGCACGCAGGCAGACATAAACCTATCAAAGAGGCACACGCAAGCTTTATTCCGAATTAGAGTCGTAGGTATTGGCGGCAAAGTTCAAAGTTGTTTAACCTTTACTAGTATTTTTGTAGTAGTATGTGTTTAAGTTATTGGTATCTATGCGTAACTGCGTTACACGAAATACAAGTATGGATCGTCAAATGAAAAAAAATATCCTACGTCTAAACTGTTGCGGTATCTTGCTTAATTTTTTTAGGTATGGGTTTACAATATTTTACCTTATAAGCTTTTCCCATAAAAATAGCGCTGATGCTTCCAGCCCGTAATAATAGACTCGTATTAATTAATGTTAAATATAGTTCAAATAAAATTTTAAAAATTAAAATTTAGATTAAAATTTGGAAAATATTTCTATTTTCCAAATTTCTCACTTAAATTGACTTATTAATAAAACTCAACGCCGCACTTTACCACGTTACGAGGACGACAAAATGAAAACATTAAATATTTCATTCTCCCGAGTGGAAATCGAACCCACTACCTGTCGCATTTACAGTCACACGCTCACGTCACTCACTCAGCCTCAACAATTTTCTTGTTTCCATATTATATTTCACAAAACCAATTCATACATTTATAACTTGCAAAGATTAAATCATGTGTAGAAATAAATGTAGAACGCTGGTATAAACTCGACAACTAAACGAATCGTGCAAAGTGAAAACTTTGCCTTCAAGAAAACTTCATGCCAGGATTGTTTACGCGACTTCTAGTTTTGTGTTCCTCGAGCAATGCTCGCGGAAGTAACGACACTTGTTAATAGAACCTCTTATAAGTACAAAGGCTAATTAATATTAGTTCGTTATAAATAAAAAAATTAAATTAAATTAGCTTCACGCTGTATCCCGCACACAGCAGGGTAGGCAGAGGGAACCTAGTGTTAAGACACTCCGTTCCCCACTTTCTGCCGAATTCTGGAGGCATTGCGTGTTGAGGGGCAGAACTCAACGCCGCGCTTAACCTCGACACCAGAGCGAAGAAATGGAAATATAAATTTAAGAAAATATTTCATCTCCTCGAGTGGGAATCCAACCCAGAACCAGTCGATTTTGCAGTCACACCTCGTGCCGCTGCGCCACGACCGGCCTCATTCGTTATAAATAGTTTTCTTGTATTCAAAATTTATATAAACGTATAAACATACGCTTTTTAGGGTTCCGCACCTCGAAAGGTAAAACGGAACCACTATAGAATAATTTTGTTTTTTGCCTGTCCGTATGTCGTTTATCTCGATATCGTGTGGAGGTATCAAGCTGAAATTCACACAAAATATTTCTGTGAATTTCAGCTTGATCTCTAATTTAAAATATTATTCTTAATATGGAATTAAGCTAAAAAAGGAAGTAAATATATTTTAGAAGATTAATTGTTAAATTTTTAAAAATAACTATATCAATTTAGGTACTATTGTGGTTGTTGATTAATAAGTACTTTTCTGTGGCCATCTATATTGTTTTTTTATTGTCTTTATTTTATATTGAATATGCTTAATAAAATAATAAATAATAATCATAAATATTCCATTCCATTTACGTAGACATTAGTATAGTAGACAGACATTCAAATTTTTATTCGTTTTTCTTAAAAAATATTTTTCTTTCCTAAGTGTGGAGTAACACTTTAAAAATGTTAAAGAATAAATAAACCTTGCTATAAAACATAACAATGTTAATAATAGAAGAAGAAGAATATTTTTTTTGCCAGATATCCCATTTTATACCGACAGCGAGAAACGTCTACCAAGACGTTTTCTCTTTATTGCCGGACGTTCCATCAAGATTATTTTCTTTTCAAGATATGCTTGAAGCCATCGATTCAATGAGCGCTGTCAATTTCGAGGACACAATACTCTAAGAATATTTATCTCATTCGTAAAATTGGCAACGACATCAAATATATAATTAAACAAAATATAACAGTCGTGGCGCAGAGGCACGAAGTGTGACTGTAAATCGGTGGTAGTTGTGGGTTCGAATTTATATTTCCATTTCTTCGCTCTGGTGTCGAGTCTAAGCGCGGCGTTAAGATCTGCCACTCAACACGCAATGCCTCCAGAATTCGGCAGAAAGAACAGAGTGTCTTAACACTAGGTTCCCTCTGCCTACCCTGTTGTGTGCGGGATACAGCGTGAAGCTCATTTTTAACAATGTACTATAGTCGAACGCGTGGTCCGACCGTGCCTCTTTATCGTTTGTTTTGTGCTCTCGCTTGCACGTTTGCTCCAAGCGGAACGTGACAATAAGTCATAATGCAACCGGCTTTTATCGATTTATAAGACATTATCAAGTCACAAACTTTGCAAAGTTGATTTTCGCCACTAAACACGCAAAGCCTTGAATTCGGGAGAAAGTGGGGAACGGAAAGTCTTAACACTAGGTTTCCTGTGCCTACCCTGCTATGTACGGGATGCAATGTGAAACTAAAAAAAACCTTTTTAAAAACAAACTTTCTACATATTTTTTAAATGGTGTATTGTATTTTACAATCCAATCCATTTCAAATAACAGCAATTTACCAAAATAATTGTAATTCATCATTTTGTTTCACATAAAATTTTCATATAACATAATTAATGATTTTATGCACATCTAAAGTTAATATTAATAGAATTAAGGAATGAAATAGGGTAAACATCTGTGGACCAGCAGAGAACAATGGAAACTTTATAAGTTTGGATGTATGTATTGCGGGTGCGATTTTGTCAACAGGAAAATGGCGGACCCGCTGTCGCTTTCGGATATTTATGACCGCGGGCCGACAAAATTTTCACATCCTTTTATTTTCAACGCCGAACTAACTGAGCATAAAGGTACATAAATTCGAAGAACAAACAAACGGCGCCACTAAATGAACGAGAAAACTCATCCGAAAATTGAAAGTCTATTAAATTACTTTAATTAAAAACGCTTTTACAAGCTTATTGATTTTGTTTGTGTAAAACTAATATTGTTATAACAACGTTTACATAGGATAATTATGAAGATTTGGTCGTTCTGACTTTGCCGAATCGCCGTAATTTTTAAAAACCGTATTAAAAATATATAAGAAGGCCAGTCGTGGAGCAGCGGCACGAAATGTGACTGTAAAACCGACTGGTTGTGGGTTCGGTCCCCACTCGAGGAGATGAAATATTTACTTAAATTTATATTTCCATTTCTTCGCTCTGGTGTCGAGGCTAAGCGCGGCGTTGAGTTCTGCTACTCAACACGCAATGCCTCCAGAATTCGGCAGAAAGTGGGGAACGGAGTGTCTTAACATTAGGTTCCCTCTGCCTACCCTGCTGTGTGCGGGATACAGCGTGAAGTAAAAAAAAAATATAGTGGCATGCCATCGGAGCGGCCTAAGTGCACTAGTGGAAATATTAGTGATGACAAGTAATAAAAAACCCGTCGAAAAAAAACCCGTACTAGGGCTCGCCCACCGAGGGTTCCGCACAAAAATTTAAGGTTTTTGTCGATCTTTTCCTGAAATTCAAGCTTAGGTTAACCAGATAATCATAATTATAGGTCAACTGGAAGTACCCTATGAATTTTGATACCTTTTATAGTGTCGAAATATTATTTTCTCACGAAATCAAGGGACCGGAGATCTAAGTATTTAGTTTGAATATCAACTGGATATCTCCAAGCGTTCCTGAGATACACGCTCTTGACAAACAGACAGACAGACAACAAAGTGATCTTATAAGGGTTCCTTTTTTCTTTAAAAGCTACGGAACCTTAAAAATAGCATTACATAAGTATTTTTTTACCCATATTCATAAAAAAATTACCTACAAAATATAACATTAAATTCATTTTCAACCCCAACGTGAAGTTTCCAGCCAAGTCCGCAATCCGTACCCGTGCTCAGTGACGCGGAGGTGTGTCGCAGGTCTCGGAGCGCACCATTAGCCGACGAATTGCCAACGACTCTCAGACCCGCTTTATGCCTTTGCCTGTCATCAACTATAATATTTTATGTAGAAAATATGTTGGGAAATTACGTCATGTTTACTATTAAGCTGAACATTTTGGACGACAAACTAAGATAAGTATTTTGGAACGCTCATTTGTTGCATTTGTTTTTAGCGTATAGTTATACGTTATAAGGCTTGAGTGTTAGTTTCATAAACTTATTTGCGTTTTTAACAGCCCCACGCAAAAAAGAAAGGTATTATAAGTTTGACGTATTTGTATGTCTGTAGCATCATAACTCCCGAATTAATGAACTGATTTGAGTGCGATTTTTTTAAATCAAAAGCCTTGTTCATCGCTGTGGTTCTTACTTATGTTTAATGAAAATCGGATTAGCAGTTTAAGAGCTACAAGCCCTTTACCTAGCTAAATTAGTAATATTTTTAGTCGGGGTTTATTATATTTTAAATTTTGCTACCTATTTCAAATTGTACTAAATAAAAATGTTAGGTATAGAAAATACAGACAATCAATATTTCCTAAAACATAAAACAATTTGTATCTACGCGTCTCGGATAACACGTCCAAGCGCTCTAGCCAATTAAGCGGTTGTTTTAACATATGTATGTATATACCGCTATAAGAAAATCCTGTAACAAAGCCTTTTATATATTTTTTTCCTATTACTAGTATAGCTTCGGGTATTTTAGGTGGAAAAAAAAAATAGCTTCACGCTGTATCCCGCACACAGCAGGGTAGACAGAGGGAACCTAGTGTTAAGACACTCCGTTCCCCACTTTCTGCCGAATTCTGGAGGCATTGCGTGTTGAGTGGCAGAACTCAACGCCGCGCTTAACCTCGATACCAGAGCAAAGAAGTGGAAATACAAATTTAAGTAAATATTTCATCTCCTCGAGTGGGGATCGAACCCACAACCAGTCGGGTTTGCAGTCACACCTCGTGCCGCTGCGCCACGACCGGCCTCTATTTTAGGTGGAGATAACTTTATAATTTAATTTCTTGGAAAGTAATGTGATTAAAATATTAAAGTTCACAAACTTTGGGATTGGGATTACAGGTACCGACAGGTAGTCGGTTCGATTTCCACTTGAGGAAATGTAATATTTAAAATTTTCATTTCTTCGCTCTAGCGTCGAGGCAAAAACTGCGGTGCACAACAGCGTTAACTTCCACCACACAACACAAAAAGCCTCCATAATGCAGCTGTAAGTTAAGAGTGGAGTGTTTTAACGCTAGGCTCCCTCTGCCTACCCTGCCATATGCGGGATACAGCGTAAAACTAAAAAAAAACAATATAAAATATTGTTTTTTTTATAACCAACGAAGTAGAGTCGCTATTTTACACAAATCATATATTATTTACGTTACATTCCACCGCGAACAACAGCGTACAATTTAAATACCGCAATATAAGAGCTAATACCAGACGCATAATTATATCCGTCGAGTGGATATCGAAATAACAACGATAAGGGTACTACGTCATCGAAAACAGAATAAAACAATACGGTATAGGGAAATTAGTTACAGAATATTTAAAATTACCAATTATACCAAACAATAAAATTTATGGATTCCCACTCGGGTCGAATTGATTGTTATATTTTCAATCCTTCGCTCTGGTACTAAAGGCAAAGCGCAGCGTTGAGTTCCGCCACTCGACGTGCAATGCCTCGAAAATTTCACTAGGCAGAAATCCCTTCATTCTCTTTTGTTTAAATATTTTACGGATAGCGCTCTATCTATATATATATATAAAAGGACTTGTGCTGACTGACTGAGGTAAGACGCACGCAGAGCCGTAACCGCTGATGGTAGAAACGTGAAATTTGGGCAGATGTTTATTTTCATATTACATCATATGACATCCACTAAGAAGGGATTTTGAAAAATTTTAACCCTAAAGGGATGAAATAGAGGTTGAAAGTTTGTATGGATTTTTTTTTAAATTGGCACCGATTCTTATAAAATTTTAAATTCAGACTCTTAAAAATATTTCATTGAATACGTGTTTCATGGTTTTTAAGAATTCACCCCCTAAGGGTTCAAATAAGGGGTTGAAAGTTCGTATGGAAAAAATTTTTAAATCGCCATCGATTTTTTAAAAAATTAAATTCAGACTGTTAAATATATTTTACTGAACATGTGTTTCGTGGTTTTTTTAGAATTCACTCCTAATAAGCGGGCGAAGCCGCGCGCGCCCTCTAGTTTAATGATATTAAAAAGTCTGTGTTGACATTGTTAATGTTAAAATCAGCTTCACGCTGTCTCTCGTACACAGCAGGGTAGGCAAAGGGAACCTAATGTTAAGACACTCCGTTCTCCACTTTCCGCCGAATTCCGCAGGCATAGCGTGTTGAGTGGCGGAACTCAACGACGCACTTGGTCTCCACGCCAGAGCGAAGAAATTGAAATCTCCTCGAGTGGGGATCGAACCCACAATCGTCGAGCTTACCGTCACACACTTGTGCCGCACCACGCCCTCAAACGCTTAAAAATATAATATTCGTATATTTTGAACACATAAGATAAAACATCTTCAATCATTGTCATTTTACATTAACAGCCAATCTCAATAACTTATCCACGTTTAACAATCTGTTAAATGATACATATACAGACACATAAACCTATTGTATTTATGTTGAGACCAGTCGTGGCGCAACGGCACGAGGTGTGACTCCACCGGCTGGTTGTGGGTTCGATCCCCACTCGAGGAGATGAAATATTTACTTAAATTTATATTTCCATTTCTTCGCTCTGGTGTCGAGGTTAAGCGCGGCGTTGAGTTCTGCCACTCAACACGCAATGCCTTTAGAATTCGGCAGAAAGTGGGGAACGGAGTGTCTTAACACTGGGTTCCCTCTGGCTACCCTGCCGTGTGCGGGATACAGTGTCAAGCTGATTTTGATTATACAATAGATTTAACATATTATTAAAGATTGATAGATATTAAAAATAAGCCGTTAATCGCAACGTTAAAGTAATCATATAAATATACTTAACATCGTATACTTAACTAAGTGGACCATGTTTCACTTCTTACTGACTTTACTTCCCGACAGTCTGTTAGCCTGCAGTCTAATCACCGTCGAGGTGTGTTTTGCAGATAGGACCAATTACGCAAATTTCACTTGCCTGCTGCAAGATTTACTCCGGCTACGATACGGGTTCTGATAGTTTGTGACGTGATTTCGATGTTTTGCGAGAGTAAATTTTAGTTAAATAACGTTATTTTTGTTGTATTTTTTTTCGAAATGTCAAAAATGTATTCAAATTTCAAACTACATCTTCTTGGTTTTAAATAAGATAGCCAGGAAAAAATCGATAAAAAATAAATGAATTTAATAACATTACTATGGGGTTGTAACTACCTTGTTTTGAAATATTTAAATCATTATTTAATTATTTCAAAAAACTGACAGTCGTCAGTCGTCGTCAAGCGTTTGGCTGTAAACACAAAAGGCTGTTGTTTTAATTCCCGCTCGAGAAAATAACATATTTGATATTTTCATTTCTTCGCTCTGGTGTCGAGGCCAAAGTGCGGCGTTGAGTTCCGCCACTCAACACGCAATGCCTCCAGAATTCGTCGGAAAGTGGGAAGCAGAGTGTGTTAGCACTAGCCTACCGTACAGTGAACCGAAAAAGTTTGAGAAACATGAAAAGCGTTTTAAATTTGAGTCACAAAACATTTTTACGATTCGCTGTACAGTTAAATTTGATATATGCCGTACCTTATTTTGCAAAATTTCGATGTCCCGTGGTCAAGATTAAATTTATACGCGTTACTTTGTGCATTTTAGTCACATATGTTTATTTTTTTAGCATTAATTTACCTTGATTTTACCAACTTAGACGTATATATATGTATAATATAATTCATTAATATAGCTTCGCATGTATGAAGAGGTTGATGATGAAGGACGAGGCAAAAGAGGTATGTAGAGACCGTAGCGTTTGGCGCTCAGTTCTCTCTTACTACCCCGCTAGGGATACAGCGTGATGTTAAATTAAGCTATTAATATAGATTTTACACCAAAATTATAAAATTTATTTTTGTAATGTGTATAATCTTCTTAGTGCAATAAGGAAGTAAATTGGTATTTAATATATAGTATGTAACTTTTAAGCACGTTAATTACATATACTTAGTGAACATTCCAGCAACTCAAAATTCTGTATTTTCTGATATTTTTATAGCAGGGGTTGCCTGGAAAAGATCACCTTTGGTGATAAGGCCGCCCTTACACCAATGCTTTTCTTTCTGTTTTTTTCCTTTTGTTCTTTTTGTGTTTAATGATTTTGGTGTAATAAAGTATTAAATAAATATTATGACGCTGAAGAATTTGTTTGAATGAACGCCCTAATCTCAAATACTGCTGGTTTGATTTGAAATAAATACTTTTTTCTTTGATAGTCTCTTTATCGAAGAGGACTAGGCTATATTACATTACGTTTATCGTTTATCCCTTTAAATTCCACCACGATCCCTTCAAGTGTATTTTATAAAATAATTGGAATATATTGTATGTATATCATTTAATGCTTTGGATCAAAAACATATATATTAAAATAACAAATATAATAAATAAACAAAAGAGTAGCAAAACTAAAATTCAAAATACTTAATCTACTTTAAAGACTCAAAGATGATCGTGTGAACACGAAACTTTCAGAACCACGTCGTGGAAACAATAAAATTTACGGTTCAACGCTGTATCAATAAAGAGTATTCCACAGTCTCTGTCGCTAGAAATACAATGCTTAAAACAATTTATATATTTTTCTGCGTATTTTCACGTGACATTTTTTTTACAAATTACGATTACCATTAAATAGATATGTATTCAAAGTTCAATTATATTTTTTTTATCAGCTTCACGCTGTATCTCGCACACAGCAGGGTAGGCAGAGGGAACCTAGTGTTAAGACACTCCGTTCCCCACTTTCCGCCGAATTCTGGAGGCATTGCTATAAATAATATAAATTGCACATAACAACGCGCTTTGCCTCGACACCAGAACGAAGAAATGGAAAAGTGGTTAAACCTACCTAACCTACCTAACTCCGTATTCCCTGATAGACTTTTGTGTTTTATAAAATAACGAAGTTCTGGCTACTATTGGCTCTTAGATGATAAGATATAAAACCTAATTAAAATATATTAAAATATATAAAAAAGTAGTATCATAAATTAATCTCAACGAAATTCAGTAAATAAAATTTAGAAAGTAGGAAAATGTTTAAACATTTATTTCTTTTTTTTTCAGCTTCACGCTAGATAGCTGGGTATGAGTGATCGATATCAAATCACAATCAGTTTCAAGTTAGTTTAATCTAACAAAGTTAAAGTACCTACATTACCTTTCATTTCAAGAATATTTCATGGTTATCTGATAAACGCACCCTAAAGACGCAACCGCTCAAAGCTCACCAAAGCAAATGTCTATAAATCTGATAAGAAACCAACCCATCCGCGAGACTGCGGAATTGTTCAACTTTGAATATTACCACACTCACCTTTAACCCATTAGAGGTCTTTTATGTATAACGTCGTCTTATGGGAAATTTAATATGTTATATTATTATCTACTAGAGGCCGCCCGCGACTTCGTCCGCGTGGAAACCCTATGATAACGTAACAATATTATCAACATAAGAAATATGGTAACCAAGTTTTGCAAAGCTCTAATCCTAGGTCTATTGGCAGCTACTGCAGTATGCTCCTATAAACTATATTTTACGATTTTTTCCTTCAGCATAAACATGCAGATTTTTCGCTTTCGAAACACGTGAGCAAGCCACATAGAGCTGCCCATGAGAAAAACATAGCGTGTCCAAATGTAGGTCTGATGCCTTCAAGGTTTGACCCTGAGAGCATTCAGTTTTCAGAAGCGATAAATATATCTATTTTCAATTAGGAATCAATCCCGCGGGAACTCCGGGATAAAAAGTAGCCTATATGTTATTCTGGGTCTTCAGCTACCTAAATACCAAATTTCATCGTAATCGGTTCAGTAGTATTTGCGTGAAAGAGTAACAAACACCCATACATACATACTCACAAACTTTCGCATTTATAATATTAGTAGGATTATCTATATATATAAAAGGACATGTACTTGACTGACTGAGGTAAGACGCACGCACAGTCGTACAGCGCGTAACCGCTGTAAGTAGAAAGTTGAAATTTGGACAGATGTTTATTTTCATAATCTGGACATCCACTAAGAAGGGATTTTGAAAAATTTTAACCCTAAAGGGATGAAATAGGGGTTGAAAGTTTGTATGGATTTTTTTTAAATCGGCTCCGATTTTTACAAAAATTGAAATTCAGACTCTTAAAAATATTTCATTGAATACGTGTTTCATGGTTATTTATATAAGACATCGTAGCGCAGTGCACAAGGGTGTGACTGAAAACACGACAGGATTAATATTTTCATTTCTTCGCTCTAGTGTCGAGGCAAAGTGCGGAGTTGAGTTCCGCCACTCAACACACAATGCCTCCAGAATTCGTTGGAAAGTGGGGAGCAGAGTGTCTTAGCACAAGCCTCCCTCTGCCTCCCCTGCAGTGTACCTTTTGGAAACATACGAGTATAGTAAGGGTAACGGTAGTTACGGTTGTGGGTTCGATCCCCACTCGGGGAAATGAAGTGTTATTTATTATATTTTTATTTTTATTTCTTCGCACTCACACGCAAAGCCTTGAAAAATTCGGCGGAAAGTCGGGAACGGATTGCCTTAACATTAGATTCCCTTTGCCTACTCTACTATATGCAGGATACAGCGCGAAGCTGTATTTATTTATCACAGTTATATAAACGTATAGGCTATATAAATTAGCTGTCATCTTTCAGTATACCAGCTTTAGCGTGAGGCACTAGCATGATTTACAATATTGTACATTTGGTACCCGATAATATTAAATATTTAAAACAAATTTTGCGATAGAACCATCAAAAAAAACATTTTTTTTTAATTAAATTAAATTATATGTTTGAGGCCAGTCGTGGCGCAGGAGCACAAAGTGTGACTGTAATATCGACTGGTTGTGGGTTCAATCTCCACTCGAGGAAATGGAATATTTATTTACATTTATTTCTTCGCTGTGGTGTCGAGCTTCTGGCGGCGGCGTCTGGCGGCGTTCAGTTCCGCCACTCAACACGCAATGCCTCCAGAACTCGGCGAGAAGTGGAGTACGAAGGGTCTTAATATTAGATTCCCTCCGCCAACCCTGCTGTGTGCGGGATACAGCGTGAAGCTGATTTTAGATTTTTTTTAATTATATATTTTTCTTATATATAATCACTTAAGAACAACATACACCTACATAGTCCTATATTACCATACAAAAGTTCATTGACATCTACAAAGTAACTAATCACAACGCATTACAGGCTGGCACAGTGTTACGTTTCTATTTATATTACTCTGCGCACATTTCCCCCGGCATTTGAATTGCCATTTTATGTTCCAAAAACCAAATTTCCTGCCACACTCCATTTGGCTGATGCAATACGATGGTTTAATACTTGATTGCACTCGCCCTATATTAGATTTATAACGGGTAGTACATTACAAGTTCTGCTGATACTTGGAAAACGTACAAAAATTTGAACCTAGCAGGACTCGAACCCGCGCCTCCTGTAAACCGACAAGGCGCTCTGACCACTGAGCCATACGTTCATACTAGTTGGTTTCCAGGAGGCGCGGGTTCGAATCCCGCTACGTTCAAATTTTTGTATGTTGTCTTAATAAGTATTATTCTTTTCTAAGTGCGGATTAACATTTTAAAAATGTTAAAAATATCTGCTGATGTTCCTGATATAGCTTTTATAAGAAGAAAAGATTTATCTTTTGTGATAAATTAAAATCATCTAAATATACGTTTTTCAAATGATATATAGCGTGTTTAATTGAATCAACCTTGCCCATCCAACCAACCTTTTTGCTAATTAATATAGACATTTTTTTATATTTAATTTGGATATCGCGGCCCAGTGACACAGCTTCTGACTATAATCGATACGGTCGTGGATTTGATTCCTACTCGTAGGAATGAGTCATTTTCATTTCCTCTGGTAACAAGACAGCGCGCTATGTCTTGAGTCCTACCACTCAACACGCAATAACACAAAAATGAGTAGGAAGTGGAGAACGGAGAGTTTTTTAAATTGAACTGTTTTAATACTATGTCCCCTCTGGCTTTTCTGCTAAATGCACTGCACAATATAGCATAAATATATCTGTATAAAAACTTTTTCAAAAATATACCTACATTTTTCTCTTTTTAAATATATATACATACTTACCAATAGGTGCTCTGGAACCAGATCTAACCAGTGTGAGACTCTTTGTTACAAACCTTTGGACTTCATATAAGGTCTTTGTGAAGTAGAAACATAATCACATCGCAACTTTCTCTCTTCACAATAGATAAAAGATTTACTTTTAAAAGCAAAAGTACTAAGTTACAACATGTACTCGTATACATGGACGTCCTTATATACGTATAAACTTTTATTAAAAACTCAGCATCATATAAAAGTCTGAAAAGGCGTTCTTTACTACTATTTTAATAAGAGACCACTCTTGGCGCAGTTGAGGGTTTGATTACCAATCGAGGAAATGAAATATTTTATATTTACACTTCTTCGCTCTGTTGTCGAGGCAAAGCTTGGCGTTGAGTTCCGCCATTTAACACACAATATCTCCAGAGCTCAGCGGAAAATATGGAGCGAAAGTGTCTAAATGAGAACGGAGTGTATTAATACGAGGTTCCCAGGTTCCCTCTGTTTACCCTGCTATGTGTGGGATACAGCGTGAAGCTATATAATAAATATTTACAATACAAATAGCTTTTAGTATAGTCATTATTACGAGGCCAGTCGTTGCGCAGCGGCACGTGCGGTGTGACTGTAAAACCAACTGGTTGTGGGTTCGATCCCCACTCGAGGAGATGAAATATTTACTTAAATGTATATTTCCATTTCTTCGCTCTGGTGTCGAGGTTAAGCGCGGCATTGAGTTCTACCACTCAACACCTACCTCCAGAATTCGGCAGCTGGGAAACGGAGTGTCTTAACACTAGGTTCCCTCTGTCTACCCTGCTGTGTGCGGGATACACGCACATACGCGTGAAGCCGATTTTGATTTTATTACAGAGAAAATACTCTCAGAAACTGTAATAGGTGACAAGTACAACATTTACTTCAAATGGGAACACGCGAGGACTTCCATTGATACTACAATAGAGGAGTTGTAAATGGAGGGATATAAATCGTTCGTAGACGCGTTATTAGATTGATCAGAGCTACAAAGGACCAATTACGAGGGATGGCACGAACTACAAGGTCAATTGACAGTCCGCTCGCCCGAGTGACTCATCCAGGATTTGGCATATAAAATAAGGTTAGGGAAGGGTCCTGGTAATAAAATTGCCGAATAAAAAGGTTTTACCTCAGCGGGGATTACCGGAGTTTCGTGCTTGACGGGCTTAGCGCGTTTCCCTATGGTACATTGAAGATTTTTATAAAAAAAATTTTTTGTACGTTTCTATATTATTATTTTTTTTAAATAGCAACATTAATAAATATATGTACATATGTAATATAAACATGCATAAAAACTATCAATTGATTTAAATGTTTTCTTTATTTCACAACAATAATATCGATATTGTCAATTATAGATAAAAAAATAATGTGCAACGTGCATATAACTTTAATTAAGATAAGACATAATAAAAATATAATAAATAAATTATTTTATAGTACTTTCTTTATACATCAGCTGAGTAACTGCTACAGATTATTTATAATAACCGAATCTTTGTTCTGACACAATACGATCGTTCGATGAGGATCATTGGCTGTGAGCGTACTCCATTGTCCATTGTGCGCTAAAGAATTCATTCAACTCCGCAAAGTTGGCTGCGGACGTCGATACATCAACTATTGTTTATATCGCCATGCGTCCGTGAGCAGGATTGCTTTATTTTAACAAATAGATATTAAAAATAATTTCTAAAACTTTGTGTGTTAATCACGAGGCCAGCCGTGGCACAGTGGCACAAAGTGTGACTGTAAAACCGAATGGTTGTGGGTTCAATCCCCACTCGAGGAGATGAAATATGTACTTAAATTTATATTACCATTTCTTTGCTCTGGTGTCGAGGACAAGCGCGGCGTTGAGTTCTGCCACTCAACACGCAATGCCTCCAGAATTCGGCAGAAAGTTGGGAACGGAGTGTCTTAACACTAGGTTCCATCTGCCTACCCTACTGTGTGCAGGATACAGCGTGAAGCTGATTAAAAATATTTTCTCTTGGTTATAGTTAAAATCAGCTTGACGCTGTATCTCATATATAACAGATTAGGCAGAAGGAACCTAGTGTTAAAACTCCGTTGATTCGGGTTGAGCGGCTTTTAGCCTTGGTGCCAGAGAGCAGAAATGAAAATATTAATAAATAATAGTTAATTTACCCGAATGGGGATCGAACCCACAACCGTCGCCGTTACAGTCTTACTTATAGTTACTTATTGTTTACATCAATTCCAATTGATTGCCACCGCCGCGCCGTCGTCGTGGCGCATCTAGGAAATATATGTAAATGTATCTTATAGTACTCGACGGCTGTGGATTCATTTTTATATTTATATTGTTATATTTTTAAAACGATCTCGAAAACTATTCTGTCTTCTTTATAAACCTTATAATAATTTATTTCTACAATTTCTCTTAACTATATTTATGTTAATCTAAATTATAATTATTGTTGAAAATCACGTGGTAAGAAGAGTAAGGGGGAGATACACGAAACACAATATCAAAGATACTGGAAGAAGGTCACGTAAAAAGCATGAGGATCCCCCGGAGGACATGTATGAAGAAGTCGAAGACAGTGGACGAGGCGAAAGAGATATATAGAGATCATATCGTTTGGTGCTGCGTTCTCTCTAACTACACCACTAGTTGAAGCAAAGTTAAGTTTTAAACCATACAACGTGAAACTAAGTTAAGTTTAAAATAACAAAATGTTTACATGGACAAATGCCAAAATACATATTTCTAAATTCATTATATTTCAATAATTTTAAAATAATAAAAAAATATATCACATATAGACAATGCAGCCAAGTTATAAAGGAGGAAACGCGTAAAGTATATTTTACATGGACTAATTATATTGTAGAGTACATACATGCATGAAAATTAGCATGTTTGTTAAGACCCCCTAGCTAGTGCTGCTTGTAAAATTTCAATAATTTAACCCAAACGAATTGTTTAAAAACCGGTATTTTTGTGACTGACTCGCTTATAAAAAATCGAACCCGCTTCTAGGTGACCTAGAAACTTGAGATCTGGTAACAAGGTTGACTATTATACATATATTTTTTAATCACCAGGCGCCAAACCAATTTTAGAGCTTGAATTTTATCCCTAGGGAATACAAGAATCGACACTCATTACTCAATATTTAACTTGGCTAACAATTGTTTAGACTTTAGAGAATAAACTAAGTAGAGTCTCAGACAAAGTAATTTTCATTTCACCACTATTTTAGACAATTTTTTTCATTGAGTTCTGTCACTTAGCACACAGCATCTCGATTTTGGGAAGCAAAAGACGGTCACAGTATCTAAGTATTAGGTTCTTTCTATCTACCCCATTATATATAGTAGGAAGCGTGAAAATAAAGAAAAATAAAATAAATATAGAATTTTTGTTACACGGATACATATTATATTACTATCTAATCACTTTGATATCTATAGCTATATATATATATAATTATAATTATATATTGCATATTATTTCTCCGCTTTCTTCCCACTTTTAACACAATATTTTCTCTTATTGCAAAATTCAACGCAAATTTGAACCCACAACTATCGTTCACTTGGATCACATGGTTCGCTGAATTATTGATACATGTATGTTATGCTTAAGTGCTGTTAATGCTTTCAATATTCCTAGATGCATTAATCCTTAGGTTATTATCATAATATTACGTTTATTATCCATTTCTACATATATACCTTCAAATAAAACCAGTTCTACATATTTAACCTAAGTAAGGTTAAATATGTAGAACTGTTTTTTTAACACTTTAAAATCTCTAATTTTATGCTTATACAAAGAACCGTCCAGCTATACAGAGGCCGCAGGGGCACAAAGGTGTGACTGTAACGCGACGGTTGTGGATTCGATTCCTACCCCAACGATTTCATTAATATTTAGTAGTAGGGAAGAAACTTCCCCCTGCAACCAAGGCAAAAGCAGCGTTGAGTTCCACCAATTCGGCGGAATGTGAGGAAAGGAAGGTAAGTAGAGGGCACCTAGTGTTAAGACACACTAGGTGCCCTTTGCTTACCCTGCTGTATGCGGGATACAGCGTGAACCTTATTTAATATGTTTTTTAATGATGTAAAGTAGAGTTCTAATAATAATTTCCTAAGTTGAAGCTAAATGCAGAAATTAAGTGCAGGAAATGCTATGCGATACAAACTACTAACTTTGTCAAACCCTATTTCAATTTCGAACTGAAATAACCGGATATGTTTACACTTTATACGATATTAGAAATTGTAAAGCCAGACTCTGGTATTTAATGTAAAATAGTTTTGTTATTTAATATTTAGAATTGTGATATGTTTATAGAGGGCAGTCGTGGCGCAGCGGCAGAAAATGTAACTATAAAACCGACTGGTTGTGGGTTCGATCCCCACTCGAGGAGATGAAATATTTACTTAAATTTATATTTCCTTTTTTTCGCTCTGGTGTCGAGGCAAAGCGCGGCGTTGAGTTCGGCCACTCAACAGGCAATGCCTCCAGAGTTCGGCAGAAAGTGGGGAACAGAGTATCTTAACACTAGGTTCCCTCTGCCTATCTTGCAGTGAGCTGATTTATTTTATTTTTTTTATATAATATGTTTATAATTATTAAGATTCAGCAAAAATCTCTTAAAATATCGATTGGCACAAAAGAAACGTGCCTAACCAATAATTTCTAATACCACGTGTACTATATGGTTGTCGTTTTATATTACACAATATGAGGAAACTTTATATGTATGTATATAAAAATAATGATTCATATAGGTGAATAACAAAAATTTCATCCTAGTTTAGTCAAATGAGTCTTTGCTTTTTTTCCTTTTAGCAATAGTGATATGTTCTCTTAAGATATCCCACTATACAAGAACATTTTTTCTCAGCTTCACGCTGTATCCTGCATAGTCAGAAGAGGGTCAAGTGTTAACACACTCTGAAATTTCCGCCGATTTCTGGAGCCATTGTGTGTTGAGTAGCGGAGCTCAACGCTGCGCTTTGCCTCGCTTCTCGAGCGAAGAAATGAAAATATTAAATATTTCATTTACTCGACTGGGAATCGAACCCACAACCTGGCGCGTTTACAGTCACACGCTTGTCCCCTGCGTGACAACTGGCCTGCACATACATACATGTGTGTACATATTACGATATATCCTTATTAGCTTAAATATCGTCACGAAATAACAGGCCGTCGTTGCACGGTGCTCCCGCCACTCAACGCTCGAAAATAGGACGGAATGCGGAGAATAGAGTCTTAACACTACGTTCCCTCCGCCTACCCTGCTGTTTGAAATAATAAACCACACATAATAATCTTATTCTTCATAGAAAAAAAATTAAACTGGCTGTCAACACAAATATAGTGACCTCAAGTCAAGTAGCAATCAACGGTTGCACTCTATCTTAGGATCGTCTAATGAACAATTATGCCAGTTAACTCTTGACCGCAATTAAACAATATTTTGTACTTGAATTAACCTTACTATAAAAACTCTTTATTTCGAATTGATTAAATTTAACGAATTATGCATTTAAGATTAATTTAAATAGGTTATATTAAATCACTTTAAAAGAAAAATGCTTTTTTTGAATATATCTCTTTATACATAGGTACATATTTAGAAAAGATATTATATTTATTAAATCAGCTTCACGCTGTATCCCGCACACAGCAGGGTAGGCAGAGGGAACCTAGTGTTAACACGTTCGTTCCCCACTTTCTGCCGAATTCTGGAGGCATTGCGTGTTGACTGGCAGAATTCAACGCCGCGCTTAGCCCCGACACCAGAGCGAAGAAATTGAAATATACATTTAAGTAAATATTTCATCTCCTCGAGTGGGGATCGAACCTACAACCAGTCTGTCTGACTGTCCTCAACGATTTTTAATTTTTAATTTATATTATATTTATATTAAAAAAATTGTTTGTATATAAAATTATATTTTGACCTTATTACGATTATTTAATCATAATGAGGTCAAAATATAACCACAATATTTCTTTATTCTTTAGCAAATATTTTTCTCATGCTCGACGTGACACGACAAAGCCATTACCGATGTCCCACATAAAATACTTTGGAACCTTAACTCCAACGGACCTGTCGCAACATTAGTTCCGGGAACTATACACCTCCAAATACGAATACATTGGAAACAAGTGCACGTCAATAGAAAAGTAGCTGCATAACCATCAGTCACAACAAAAGTGGAAGAACTCAAATGAGGCAAACCAGTCTCAAAAGGTACCTACGTACTAGCAACGGCTTGAGGCGGTGAGGCTACGATCGTTGTTTTACTTCCAGTCACGCGCCAGTCCCCGAAGAAACGGCCGTTGTGTTTTGTGCTGCGCGTGCGCATTCGACTTTCGAAATCATATATTTTCTAAGCGTTACTAGTGTCGTGACTTCGTGTTATACCAATATTGTTTGTAAATATCACTTTGTGTGTCTCAGTGGAAATATGTGAATCGTTTGTGTGGATTAACATTGTTTTTTGGATTGCGTTTATAATTTTTATGGTGAGTTTTTGTGTTTTTTCTTGTGGTTAGATAATAATAATTATTAAGTATTTTTTTAAATAATCAATCATCAATAAATAAGAATTATTTTTTATAAATTTAACAAAAAAAAATAAAGAAAAACAAATTAAATCTTTCCACAATTACTAAACAGCTGTTCAGTGTGTCTATTCATGCAACGTAGTTGTTATATCAGTCTAGAATTCTCTGAATTTTCACTTATTCAAAATATTAAAGTACTACTAAGTAAGTATTGTTAATATTTATTTTTTCCATATTATTTTTTGACGCAACATCTTTGTAAAGAGATCTTCTAACACGATAGATTCAAGCTCTACCCATAAGAATTATTGGCATTGAATAGAACACTGCGCCATTTGTTGTTCGAATAATTGTGAGATATGACACCATGAATGGAGAAAGAAATAGCTTCGAAATAGGCATATATTGGTTATGGTACTTATATGTATCTAAACTTTAAATTCATAAGTTAACAGTGAGTCAGTCACATATAAAATAATTCTTTCTACTATTTAAATACATTTAAAAAAAATAAACTACGTTATAACGGTATATACGTTATAAGATTTTTTTCATATAAATGATTATATGTCAACATTTACATCATACATTTTTCATGAGGCAAGGACACATGTGTTACTAAAACAAAGCCTTATCGTCATGACCTCAGCGATTTTTAATGCAAATTATTACGTTTCTTGATAACTTACTTATAACTAAGCCATTTTTAATTATTAGTTTGTAAAATGAGAAGTTACTCGAAATCAACGTACGAATATACAAAATTAAGAAAGAATTTCGGCCGGCAACCACTATTTCAAATAGTACCAGCTCATATAATAGATTCTATAAGTCCTGATTACAAATTACAAAATGAATATATGCTTCGCAACCCTATTAATCGACAAATACAAGCTACTTTGCCAGTTTCGGAACATGATAGCTGCACTAAGCAAGTGATTATGGAGGACCAAAGCATAAACCACACAGAAGGTGGTTGGCCACGTGACGTACACGTCTATAACGAAGAGCATCTAACCCGACATCGACGCCGCGTCCAACACGAAGATAATTACGTTCAATCAGTTTTAAAATTAAGACCCCCTATAGAGCACTTCATTGATCAAAACAATGCAATAGACATGTATCAAACTTATTTTGAAGGTATGAGACATCAAGCGCCTGTTGAAAAGTATAACGTTCAAATAGCTAATATCTTTAGAGATACCTTTCATAGACCCATATCGTGTATTGCATGGACGTCAGAGGAAAAAGCTAAATTAGTAGCGTCATACTGTCATAAGATATATCCATTTTGTTTAAACGTCAAACATGAAAATGTATGCTACATTTGGGATATAAATAAACAAACTGCACCAATATACAAGTTTTTACCTGACCATGGTTGCTGGCAAGTAGCATGCTCACCTATAGAACCTGATATTATATTAACCGGCCTTGAGAATGGTACAGTCAATGTATTTGATTATCGTTCAGGACCTGAAACAGTAGGTAGCAGCTCTATATATAACTCACATTTGGGACCTATTACGGCGCTACGTTACATACATACACGAACAAATACAGAATTTTTTACGGGCTCCACTGATGGTCAATGCCTCTGGTGGGACCAAAGAAATCTTTCACAGCCTGTAGATAATCTCACAATGTCAGTTAAATACGACGACCGAGAAGAACCAAGTTTAATCAATTCAGAAGGCGTTAGTAGTCTACAATTTGATCGTGGTTTACCAACAAAATTTTTGTGCGGCACCGAATCAGGGCTAGTTATAAATGCAAATCGTATGGGTAGAAGTCATTCTGAAATATTAACTTGTTACTGGGAATCACACACGGGACCTGTGAGAGCTGTACATCGTAGCCCCTGTACTACACGGATGTTTATTACTTGCGGCGATTGGAATGTTCGCATATGGAGTGAGGAAGTTCGCACTGCTCCTATAATAGTAACAAAGCCGTATCGATACCCAGTCAATGATGTTGCTTGGGCACCATTACGATATTCTGGTTATATGGTTGTGTCTGAAGATGGAATATTCTATTACTGGGATCTGCTTAGAAAATATTACAAACCAGTGGCAACCCTGCATATTTCAAAACATGGATTGACCAAGGTAACTCCTCATATCGAAGGTAAGTCGATAGCCGTGGGTGATAACATTGGATCATTATATTTACTTCGCTTATCTGAAAATATGACAATTTCTGGTCCTAATGATAAGCAGTTAATGCACCAAACGTATGACCGAGAAACTAGAAGGGAACATATTTTGGACACAAAAGTGAAAGAACTTCGATTAAAAGCTCGCAACGAAGGACAACCTGTTACTGAAGTTACTGAAGAAGAATCCACTGACGACTTTGAAGAAGAAACTGAAAAATATTTTGAACGTGTCAGGGAGGAAATCAAGATTATGAATGGCTCTTTAAATAAAAATAGCTCATCACTTTTGTAAAACAAGTCTCCAGTTCCCAATTAATTATTCAAATAAAGATGTTCTATACCTTTATAATTATATTATGGTAGAACTTCTTTTTTTAGTTTTACACTGTATTTCGCGCAGCAAGCCAGAAGGAATATTGGAACCTAGTGCTAAGTCACTCCATTTCTATTAAGAAACTCCCGTTCTCCACTTTCCGCTGAATTCTCGAGGCATTGTTTGTTGAGTGGCGACCGAAGCTCTTTTCCTTACGTTACTAGAACAAAGAAATGAAAATATTAAATATTTCTTTCCCCTAAATGGTAATAGAATCCACAATCAGTCGCGCTTACAATCGCACTCTCGTGCCCCCGCACCACGACGGCCTCTATCTTTATAAAATAGTCTAAAAATATATCACCTTTTAAAAACTACCATTATGGGATGCTTATAAATAAGTTATGTCATAATGAATAAAAAAAACTATAAATCTGGCAGCCCGCATGTGTTCCAACACACATCCGGCCTATAAAGGAGGGTTGCGATCGTTTCTCAAAATAATACCTGATAGAGTTCTTAAAACTATACTTAACTGAATTTACAATAGAATATAAAAGTATTTACTTTTCCATAACAATATTACATATACTGTGATTGGTGAATATTATTTAGAATTACATTTTCATAACTTACTTTCATATAATTAATTTATATTATGTAATTGAGGCCAGTGGTGGCGCAGTGGCACGAGGTGTGACTGTAAAACCTACTGGTTGTTGGTTCGATCCCCACTCGAAGAGATGAAATATTTACTTAAATTTATATTTCCATTTCTTCGCTCTGGTGTCGAGGTTAAGCGCGGCGTTGAGTTCTGCCACTCAACACGCAATGCCTCCAGAAATCGG
>DWQW01000625.1:0-47079 GCA_018249695.1 Heliconius erato demophoon
AAACTCTCTCTGTATCTGGTCTAGGGCAGGTACACAGTCCTAGGGCCAAAGGGCGCACCCATATTGATGGTTGCCGCTCGAGACCACGGCCAGATGGCCTTGATGCCGTTCCCCAGCGCCAGAAGAATGGACTAGAGAATGCTTCAATGCTAGCTCTTTAGTAAAGTAGGTTTAGGTTTAGGAACAATTGCACATATTTTGGAGCTCTTTAAATAATCATCAATCATCAATCTTTCGTTCATCAAACTTTCGTTTAAATATTTTTACATAAAAGAATAATAGGTATACTACCTATTACGTTGTTTATGATTTTTACCATTTAAGTATTCTGTTGTTTGTGTCGTTTGTTTAAGGAATGCCATTCAGTATATTAGATAAATAATTCAGTAGTTTAAGCGGGCGAAGCCGCGAGTGGGTCGCTAGTAAATCATAAAAGTGGATAGAAGATATTAATAGAATTAATATAATGGCTACACCTCATTTCTATTTATATCCACAAATCCTAAATAATAATTATCTATATATAACTAAATATAATATTATTTAACAAATAAAACAATAACGTAAAATATAATCCAAGCTAACATATTATTATCATCAAAATGACAAGTAACAATCGAAGTTATCACATTCAAATCGTTGGAGTCGCTATTGTCGCAACATAAAATTACAGTTCACATTATCAAGAGTGTATTTCCCTGGGGTAGGGTCCCATTAACGCCAACTGTTCACATCAGGGCTCTACTATTGTAATATATTATGCAACTGGTACTAAATGTACTAAGTTATGGTCTGTACAAGCAAAGCAGGGTGTTACAATGCCTTGAGAATTTAGCAGAAGGTGGGAAGAGGAGTGTCTTAGCACTAGGTTCCCTCTGCCTCTACTATATGCGAGATATAGTGTGAAGCTGCGTTATGCTCTATACGACTTCCTTGTACGAGATCTGATGTCAGGTTGAGATTAAATTTTTTTCCACTTGAACTTAGTGTCGAGAATCGAGAATTTAAGTTTTTCACATTTCAGCTTAATTCGATGCGTTCTATGTTGAGTGGAGGAATTTAACGCCATACTTTGTACTTGGCAAAGGTTGGAAATGAAAATAGTTCATTGTCCCGAATGGGAATCGAAGTTGCTACCATTAGGTTTTTGATTAAACACTGTCCCACTGCACAACAACGGTTTTATGTACCTTATAGTTCTACATGTAGATTTTATGTTTTGAATTATTTTCTATACTTTTACAGTTAAGGTCAGTCGTGGTGCTTTGGTACAAAGTGAGACTATAAACGCCACACGTTGTGAGATGTATTTCCACTCGAGAAAATGAAATATTTAATATTTTACTGTTTTTCGCTCTGATGGCGAGGCAAAGCGCGGCGTTGCGGTAAACGGAGTGTCTTGACACTAGGGTCCCTCTATGGGATACAGCGTGACGCAAAAAAATATATTAAGACTAAATGAATGACACATACTGGTGTATTTGGCGTGCTTAATGAACGTTGCACGCAATCTAGGTGATTTCAAATCCCACGCAAGCGAATGTGAGGTATTTAAGATTTAGATATTCTACTGGTCGTTTTAATTTCATTTCGATACATATATATGTACGAGTATGCTATAGAACCTTATAAGGTTGAGGATAATATGGTGTTACTTATAACTTTTATTTTTTGAAAAAAAATAGTTTATTACTGTTTTATTACATTCAATATGGGGAACACTGCGTTAACAAAAGAAACAAAATAAAAAGTTTTTATAATATTTCCAGTTTATATTGCATACTACTACTAGCACTATTTAAAATATAAAAAATGATCGTTTTCCTCTCATTTTCACTTTAATCAAATAAATAAGTATAATAATTTTTAAATCTATTATTTTATACTAATAACTACACTACAAGTATATGTTTAATGTTCAATACCTATCTTAGATACGACAAGTCAATTCAACGCGAGAGATCGTTTTACAAACTTAAATTAAGTTGATAACATCTAAAAATATTCCTTTCAAAACCTATCCAAAGAGATAACCCTAAGAAATATCATATTACCTACGTAACCCATTACAAATAAGTCTATGGGGCCTTATCAGCTACAATTTCAAATAAAAATAAAATTCTTTAGATAACACCACACTACTATAGGGCTATAGCATCTATTTTCCTTATCTACCCCAAGTTAGAGTCCTTTTAAAAGTAAGTAATACATAGCTAAATAATAAATCATTGAGCATTACTTCGCAATGGGGGTTAAAAGCACCATAAACGGCCATTTTAATGTTACAGAAAACATTTTAGTCACATAATTTTTTTATGTCGATTTTGTTTGGTAAATAATTATAATAATAAAACTTAAACCTTATTATAAACCGACGAATACAAGGGTTAAGTTTTATTAATATATGAAATATGTGGATTAATTCGTTCCTAAAACGATTTTTTTGTTGTGCTTGTGATCGTTAAATAATAAAAATATATTTCTTTTGTCTCCCTCTGTATTCCATACATAGCAGAGGAGGTAGAGGGAATCTGAGAACCTAGTATTAAGACACTTCGTTTCCCATTTAGATACATCCGTTCCCCACTTTCATTAGAAGGCATTAAATATTTAATTCCTTCGAATGCGAATCGAACCCACAACAATCGCGCTTACATTTACACCTTTGTGCCCCACGACTGTCTTATAGAATGATATTATTTTAACTTCACTCTTTTTCTCGCTCCCAGAATAGACACAGGGGATGTAGTGTTAAAACACTCGGCTTACCACTTTTCGCCTAATTTTCGTGATTATGAATACATAATTGCACAATATAATAAAATTTCCTAGAACGAGGATCGAATTCATAACCACAATGGTGTAAGACCTAAAATTGACTCACTGCAATACAAATATATTTATTAAAAAAAAAAAACAAAAGAAAAATAGAAATCAAACATTAAAGTATATCGACATTTTAAAGAAATCCTAACAAAAGAACAATCTTTCCATATCCATCAAAGGGCAAGCACCAAAAGGACAGAATTGACCAATAATTCTTAAGAAAATACAAATCCTTTAATACTTTTCTCACTCACAAGATGAAAATCTTTTGAAGCCTCTTTGTGGTGAATACAATAGCGAACTATTTTCTCTATTTTTGCTGTCCTTATATGTTTTCGGATTAACCCATTTACGTAATATCATAAATGTAATGGAATACTAACAGAATATAGCAATATTTTATCAGCCTTCTTGCAGTTTCACTTAGAATATTAGATGAAAAATGTATGCATGCAAATGACAATATACACGTCACTGTATGTGCAGTAAAATTGAATTATAACAAGATAGTTTTAAAAAAATAATACGTAGTCTTTTCTGAAAAAAAAAAAAATTGTTCTATGCATTTTTTTTTAAATTTCGCGCTGTATGCAGGGTAGGCGGAGGGGCCCTAGTGTTAAGACACTCCGTGCCCACTTTCCACCGAATTTGTGACGAATTGTATGTTAAGGGGCGGAAGTCAATGCCTCGCTGTGCTCGATGCCAGTGTAAATACATTAAAATATTAACAAATAATAATTTATTCCCCCGAGTGGGAATCGACCCATGAAAGTCGCGTTTACAGTCACACGCTTATGCCTCTATGCCACGACGGCCTTAAAAACTAACAAGAACAAATTTATTTATAAAAATATATTCGGTTTATGTTTTTAGCTATTATTACTATTACAGAGGCCAGTCGTGGTACAGAGGCACAAAGTGTGACTATAAAACCGATTGGTTATAGGTTCGATCCCCACTCGAGGAGATGAAATATTTATTTAAATTTATATTTCCATTTTCTTCGACACCAGAGTGTCGAGGTAAATCGCGGCGTTGAGTTCTGCCACTCAACACACAATACCTCCAGAATTCGGCAGAAAGTGGGAAACGGAGTGTCTTGACACTAGGTTCCCTCTGCCTACCCTGCGGTGTGCGGGATACAGCTTGAAGCTGATTTTTTATTATCATAATTAGAAAAACGTAATTATATTAATATTTTACCTCATTTTAATATTCCTATAAGCACATACTGTACCCACAAAACCCAATTTTGTAATTATCTCAACAAAAAAAATTGATAAACATTTTTACTATAACCAAAATTAATACAAATATTGAGTACAAAATTTTAACAGAGCTTGAATTCGTAAAATTATATGAACACGATGTACATTCTGTGACGCAATATATTACAGACGGGTGAGACGGGGGCTATTGGGTTCGATTTATTACAGAGCCCAACCATAAACCTTTACTCACATGTTTAATTGCAAAGCCAGCTAGCTGACCTATCGCTGATATTTGTCCATTTGAAGTTGGAAACCAAGGATCCTCGATTCCAACAGTTAAACAGAGGCTGTGCTAACAAAATATGTAAAGTAGGTGCGGGCTCGCGCGATACGGGCGTAATTATGTGAGAGCACGCCGCACTACCCGTGCACCCTCGTCCTACATTCGAGGCTAATAAAAATGCAGGGAAAAATGTTGAGAATTATCAATTATAATTAGATCGTGGTATGTTGGGTAAGCCAGTTGAAGCCATGGCGCTGTGGTACAATACAATACATGGGGTGTGATTGTAACGACGGTTTTGGGTTCGATCCCCATTTGAGGGAATGAATTATTATTTACTAATATTTTTGTTTTTTCGCTCTGGCAACAAAGTAGAAAACTCGGTGTCAATTCCCACAACTCAATATGCGTTGCCTTGAAAAATTTGGCGGCAAGTAGGAAACGGAGTGTCTTAACACTAGGTTCTCTCTGCCTATACTGTTGTATGCGGGATACAGCGTGAAACTAGTTCTGGGTACTGGGTACTGTACAACCGAATTATATCTTCTCGTTTTAATCGTCGCTACTTTAAAAAGCCTAGTCTTTTTGTACAAAGCTTTAATGCTTCATTATTCATATTTAAATCTTAAAACTATAGCTATCGTTCTGTTGCTCAAAGCGCTTAAACACTGGCGGGTAATTAAGACAAGCTTTGAAGAGTAGCGGAAAAAGTACATTACATCATCTCTGGTGGTAAAATAGAATTTCGTGTTATAAATTATTTTAAGCTTTTTTTAAAATTATTTAATAATTTTTATTATGTTCTTAATTAAAATAGTTTAACAGAAAAGTCCGTCGCGTATCTACCGCCTACCTTTATAGATGTGAAATAACTAAACATTTTTGTAATATGACATTTTTTGCAAGCAAAATGAAACAAAATCCCAAAGATTTCAAATACGACATATTGGTAACACACCAATTTGATTGATATGTGATATTGATTATATTAATTCTAGTATGGTTATCTATATTGTCATATATTCAACTTCTTTTACAATTGTATATTTATGAAAGGAAATATACAATAGCGGTCTTGACTTCGTTTATTATTTAAACAACCAATTTTCCATAAATACATTTAAACAATTTTAAATATATGTATAATTCAAGCGGGCAAGTTGCTGGGGGGTGGAGGGGGGGGTCCGCTGAAAAAGAAAAAATAGTAGAAACCATTAGGATTTTTTTAAATTTATATATATATATATATATATATTAATATATGTACATTAGCTTCACGCTGTATCCCGCACACAGCAGGGTAGGCAGAGGGAACCTAATGTTAAAGCACTCCGTTCCCCACTGTCTGACGAATTCTGGAGGCATTGCTTATTGAGTGGCAGAACTCAACGCCGCGCTTTGCATTGATACTAGAGCGAAGAAATCGAAATATAAATTTAAGTAAATATTTCATCTCCTCGAGTGGGGATCGAACCCACAACCAGTTGGTTTTACAGTCACACTTTGTGCCCCTGCGTCACGACTGGCCTGGTTGGCTGGCTTTATATATACATTATTAAATTCATCCACAGTATATATATACAAGCCTATAAATACTTGTAAAACTCAATTGTGATATCATTTTTCTACGTTAACACTGATTTATTACTGGTAAGACGAGCTCTAGAGGTTTATCTCAGCTAGTGAGATTTATAATTCCAAGATATTTAAGGCATTTTAATAAATCACAAATGCGTGTCGAATTTCTGAAGCATCGCCCCTTCTATGTATTTCTTTAGGGGACCCAAGTAAGGGTAGTAAGGAAGCTTAATCTCGCGACCGTATAGAGAAACACGTATAATTTTTAAAGTGGTAATGTAATCTGTTTATGGTAGGCCTTCATGGGTGTTAAAATTGTTAGATTATTATTTGAACGAAGGCTTGGATGTGAAGATTAGAATTTGTGTTTGATTTTAATACCTTAACAAATGGGATCGTTCTCTTATCCTATTAAATTTTGAATGCTTTTTTTTAATACTTTAAGAATTTTTATTATGGGTTACTACGTATTTTTTATACATTATAAACAACATTTTGTGATATTTACACGACTAGAAGTTGTGACAAGAAGTTTGATAATAATTTCATAACGATTTAAAGTTGATATATATTAAAATAGTATTTTAGTAAGAAATTAATCAACTTCACGTTGTATCCCGCACGTAGCAGGGTAGGCAGAGGAAATCTAGTATTAAGACTCTCCTTTACCCACACAATAGTAAAAACAGAAATTAATATTTTACTTTGTTGTAATATAATATTTTTTTTAAGTTTCTTTCAAGCCACATAAGTCAACAACAACCAGCACTAATGGTCCTAAGACAACTGATTCTAAAATTCCATACAAATGATTAAACACATGGAACTGAGATGAGTTATCAGTGCGTGGGTGGAGATTGATAAACGATAGCGCGCGTGGGAGTGAGCAGAACTGAGTTTAAACATTTGTCTTGCACTCTTAGTTATCTGTTAATGCAACAATAGGTGCTGTGGTGGGGAGAGACTACATTTGTTAGAGTGTGTTCGTAGGTTCTAATTTAGAATCGTTTTAGTAGTTCGTACTGTATGTTAGTTAGATTGACCGATTGATGATACCGTTTGAAATTTCTTTTTGGTTTCTTAAATCGTAAAAAAAAAATCTTTAGTAATAGGATGAAGTACAAGCGTGCGACTTTACGAGCGATAGGTTGTGGGTTCGATTCCCATTCGAGGAAACAAAATATTTAACGCTCTGGTAACGAGGCAAAGAGCAATGTTTGGTTCTACCATTTAAAACGTAATTCCTCCTGGATTCAACATAAAAAGGGGACGAAAGCGTCTTAGCACTAGGTTCCCAAGTTTCTTCTGCCTACTCTGCTATGTGCGGGATATAGCCTGAAGCTAAATAAGTAAATAATAATAATAATAATAATAATACTAAAGTCTCTACAGAAGCAGAAAATAAAGTTCAGTGTGATATATGTATTATAACTATCACAAAAAATTAGTAAAAATAGCATAACAATAATATATTTTTGTCGATTTTTTTATATATATAAGAAAAAAAAAATATTACAATATTTATATCGTAAACAATTATGGTTTCTCCCTTAAAATGTATACGAAAATTTACATCGGAAATGTTTAGACTTTGAGTGCTTTGTGACGTGAAAGTAAAACGAATGGTTTTACTTTTGTCACTCAAATACGCCGTAAATACCCTACAAAATAAAACCTTTATATGTATTCTTAAGTGAAATTATCTTGACGTAAATTGCGAGTAAGTACAAAGCTAACAATTGTTCCACTTTGCGAGACGGAATTGACGTTCTAACTGTTAAATTATTTTAAGTGAATAGTAAATATAAATAAATTTGTTGTGAAACATTTAAGCATTTGCTTATATATAATAGGTTTTTTAAATATTCCGTTCCAACTTTTCAATGAATTCTGGAGGCATTGCTCGACTACTACACCGAAAATATTGAATATTTCATTTCCTGGAGTGGGAATCGAACCCACAACCGCGTTAGCGTTACCACGAGACTACATTTGTTAGTGTGTTCGTAGGTTCTAATTTAGAATCGTTTTAGTAGTTCGTACTGTATGTTAGTTAGATTGACCGATTGATGATACCGTTTGAAATTTCTTTTTGGTTTCTTAAATCGTAAAAAAAAAATCTTTAGTAATAGGATGAAGTACAAGCGTGCGACTTTACGAGCGATAGGTTGTGGGTTCGATTCCCATTCGAGGAAACAAAATATTTAACGCTCTGGTAACGAGGCAAAGAGCAATGTTTGGTTCTACCATTTAAAACGTAATTCCTCCTGGATTCAACATAAAAAGGGGACGAAAGCGTCTTAGCACTAGGTTCCCAAGTTTCTTCTGCCTACTCTGCTATGTGCGGGATATAGCCTGAAGCTAAATAAGTAAATAATAATAATAATAATAATAATACTAAAGTCTCTACAGAAGCAGAAAATAAAGTTCAGTGTGATATATGTATTATAACTATCACAAAAAATTAGTAAAAATAGCATAACAATAATATATTTTTGTCGATTTTTTTATATATATAAGAAAAAAAAAATATTACAATATTTATATCGTAAACAATTATGGTTTCTCCCTTAAAATGTATACGAAAATTTACATCGGAAATGTTTAGACTTTGAGTGCTTTGTGACGTGAAAGTAAAACGAATGGTTTTACTTTTGTCACTCAAATACGCCGTAAATACCCTACAAAATAAAACCTTTATATGTATTCTTAAGTGAAATTATCTTGACGTAAATTGCGAGTAAGTACAAAGCTAACAATTGTTCCACTTTGCGAGACGGAATTGACGTTCTAACTGTTAAATTATTTTAAGTGAATAGTAAATATAAATAAATTTGTTGTGAAACATTTAAGCATTTGCTTATATATAATAGGTTTTTTAAATATTCCGTTCCAACTTTTCAATGAATTCTGGAGGCATTGCTCGACTACTACACCGAAAATATTGAATATTTCATTTCCTGGAGTGGGAATCGAACCCACAACCGCGTTAGCGTTACCACGACTACGACTTTCCACGACTTGCCTCAGGTGTTTAACTAAAAACATAAATAAGATTTTCATCAAAACCTGCTATGCATCTTGTATAACCTACAAATAAAAAATAAATACAAAAACGTACAAACACACAATACAAATGTATATAGTTACCTCCAGCACCATTATTACTAAGTCCTATTACTGGGAACCTTATTTGCCTTAAAACAATTTACAATCTTGCCGTAGGAAGTCATAATTATATCCATAAACTCTCACAAAATAGAGTAAAAAAGTACGATTGCTCGCAAGTGGATATCACTTATGAGTCGTGAACGAAATTCAAAAATTAAAAATCCTCCATTCCGGGCCGCGTCGTGTGCATCGTGGATGTAATGAATTCCTGTCAGGCGCGCGTGTGGGCGAATCACTGGCCGTAAGGATCGTCGTCCATGCCAAATATAGTGCTAGCTTTGTATACGAGTATAAGTATACGAGTTGATCATAATAAAACTATATGTATGAAGTGTTTCGGGATTTGAACCCGCGTCTCTTGGAAGCCGTTCGTGGGTAAGTCTCTCTGAGTTCAAAGTTTTATGTTTTTTTTTATTTTATTTTTTTTTTCGTAAGTGGAACAATACTTTTATAAATGTTAAAAATATATACATATATAATTCTTTTATTTTTTCACTATAATATAATATTATTAAATGTGCTTCAAATTTTGGCTTATATGGTAATTGATATTGACCACTAACCTGAAGTGAGGCATATTAAAATTTTATCTGTTATGATATATAGTATATGATGATAAGTTTATTATACTAGAAGGTTTTCAACCATTGCACCTTAAAAATGATATAAAAATTCAATCACTATTGGAACCTAAAAATTATAAATACATCGTACTTCCCAGTATCTCATGGAAGGCTAGCTCATGTCGAATAAACATTTACCCTTCGCTCAACTGTAATTGTTTAAAATTGAGCCTAACTGTGTGGGCCTGGCTCGTTGGACGCCCCGCTAAATGTCTTGCTTGTTCGCTTTGTTTCAAATCTGCGATAACCCACTAAACGTTAGTAATGCTCTGTAAATGATGGGCTTTCAGGCTGATGTATGATGGCTGGTCTAGCTTAGAATTTAGATGTAAATAAGCTTTGTGTAAACACTAGATTATATTTGGACCCTTTAGTCGGGACTGACTAAATGTTTGAGTTAGGCTGTATTATTAAATAAATAAATAAATTAGCTTCACGCTGTATCCCGCACACATCAGGGTAGGCAGAGGGAACCTAGTGTTAAGACACTCCGTTTATTTTACAATTTTCAAGATTTTTATTTTTTTTTAAATTTAGCTTCAGTGAAATCATGTCAATTTATTGTAGTTTTGCAATATTTGTTTTGTATTTTAGAGTAAGTTTTATTATTTAATAAAATAAAATCTTAGTAGGATCTTCTTGATTGATCACAGTCATTGCTATAATTATGTAAAACGAAAATTTATTTGTTTGTTTTATTGTTTAATTAAAACAAAATGTGGCTTTTTACAAAGAATATTCAAAATGGTCAAAAGAGAAGGGAACGACTTCGCTATCAGGTATCCTTGGCCTACCTCATTATTATATGGGAACATAGTGTCTTAACACTAGGTACCCTCTACTTACCATGTAGTGTTCGAGATACAGCGTGAAGCTAATTTAATTTAATTTTTAAACACCTAAATAAATAAACTGTTTAGAAGCACACATTGGTAAATAGATTAAATAAATTGGCCGCAGTAAATTAAAATGGTATGTCCGTTAATTTTAAGCTTTGAATTTTGCTAAAATAACCAGCGTTTGGGGTTCAGAGTAAATTAGGGCATCGAGGCCAGTTAACGTGAGTGGCATTTACCTGATTAATACAAAGGCTTTACTGGTTACCGAACTGTGTATGGGGTGGGCACATTGGAGTTGGTACATCATGTTTATTGGTGATATAGGACATATTTTACTTGCTTGTATTGATTTTTTGAGAAAAAATATCTTTTTGAAAATATTTTCTTAAATTTGAGGCCAGTCGTGGTGCAGGGGCGCAAAGTGTGATTGTACATTTACAACGTTGTGGGTTCGATTCCCACTCGAGGAAATAAAGTATTTATTTAAATTTATATTTTCATTTCTTTGCCCAAAAAGAACCATAAAGACGAAAGCAAACAGAGCCAAAGCACGCAATACTTCCAGAAATCGGCGGAAAGCGGGAAATCTCTGCCTAGCCTGCCGTGTGCGGGATACAGCATGAAGCTGATTTTTTATTTATTTTTAGTTTTAATTATGCTACTAGTAAGGAATAATGAAATACAAAATTATTTATCTATTTACGTAGATGACTTTGTTTTTTATCTTTGCATATAAAAAATTCTGAGAGAGTACATAAAATAAAAATCTATTTTTGCTTTATTAGTAACCTTTGTAAAATCTACTAAAGATTAGACTATTTTAACTGTCACAGAATGCCTAAAAAAGTCTATAAGATTTTTTAATATCGATTATACTATAATATACATATAACTTAAACAAATTATAAATATTATATTATTTAAGATATATTTAAATTATTTATTTTATAGAGGTTCAAGGGGAACTGGAGACTGGATAACGTTTCCCTCAGAGAAATTTCAACTATCTTTAAACTATAAATGCTACGTCCTAATATCCGATTGATTTTACTTTTATTTTCCAGCTTCACACTTTATAGAAACTAGGATTAAGACCCTTTATTATCCACTTTCGCTGCCCAAAATAGAGATATTACTTGTGATATTGAGTTGCGGAACTCAACACTGCATTTTGATTTACCAGAACAAGAAAATTAAAACAATAGATGTGTTCGAGAGCAAATCAAACCCATAACTATTTTACAGCCAGACGCTGTTCCACTGAGACATTATAGATTTTATAGCCTTTCAAGTTTGTAAAAACACATACAATAAAGCTGAATAGAATTGTATTGTAAAATGACAACTCAGCAACCAGTCAACCGCTTCTCATTCTGTTCGCGTATTGTTCTTGCTACATCGAATGTATCAATGGATTCTGTTTCAACTAGAACTTTGTTAACTTATATACAGTGAGAAGTTATATTTTGTTTTAATTTTTCAAACCCGTCCATTACACATAAGAAATAAAATAAAATAAATCAGCTTCACGCTCTATCTCGTACACAGCAGGGTAGGCAGAGGGAACCTAGTGTTAAGACACTCTGTTTCCCACCTTCTGCCGAAATCTGGAGGCATTGCGTGTTGAGTGGCACAACACAACGCCGCGCTTTGCCTCGACACCAGAGCGAAGAAAATGGAAATATAAATTTAGGTAAATATTTCATCTCCTCGAGTGGGGATCGAACCCACAACCAGACGGTTTTACAGTCACACTTTGTGCCTCTGCGCCACGATCGGCCTCAAACAAAAAAAATACAGCGTGAAGCTGATTTAATATTACGATATATTTCCAGGTTTACAACAAAAAACAATTATAAATCAAATCCTAAAACAAAACAACCATAAAATTGCAAAATTGAACACCTACATACAGTACATTGCAAGCATTGGCGCGGACGGTTATAGCGAACATGCATCACTCGCCCCTAATTATTCACGGCCAGTCTAAATCAATCCGACCACACTCCCGTACGTTCACAACTCATTTCTATAATAAAACAGATTATTCCACTATGCGACGCTATAACTTAGTATGTTAATTGTGCATGAGACTCTGTTATGACTACCATATTTCTGTCTGATGTTGTTTTGTTTGTTTAGAAGCGAAGTAAATTGCTGCGACACGATTCGCTCGCCTTATTTAATGACATCGGTATTTACCTTGACCGAAGTAATTTGGTCTAGCAAATAGTCTTGTGTGACCGTAGGGTCACAATTTGCCCGGTGTTGGCCCTCGGCCTCGGGTGAACTTCGGTAACATTGTTATATCGTCCCCAGCGTCCCTGGAGGCACCGTCCCCTACATCTGCTATAAAATCTATATACAGAACTATACTGAACAATTCACTATCTGTTATATAGATATTGCGCAATAAATTATAGTAAAACTAATATTATTTTTTTTATTTTATAGCTGCAACTCGACTTAAGCCATACAGATATCTCACACGCAATTACAATTTTTTTATTCTTTAGAGACATTCCTAACCTTTCAAATTAATACTTATATATAATATTTTTGTACACTTTTTATGTAAGTTTGACCTCATGGTTCCCACGCTAACGTCTGTCGTAATTGAAGCTATCAATAGAAAGTAATATTGGCCAAGATTTCTCAATTTATCTGCAGGTGGCTTTTCCCAGCAAAACTGTTTTTCTACCGTCTTGCCTTAGAGCGATGGCCCCTGGGGAATGCAACGAGTCGTCTTAATAGACTTAGATCAGCAGACTGCGTCCCCTGAGGCGGGCTTGTCCCCCTTCACCCTACTAAGTCCGCCCAAATATTAGATTAGCTTCTTTTGTGGTGCGACTATTGTCTGCAGGAGACAGCCCTAAAATACCACAAGGTAGAATTTTTACTGCTTGTTTATTTATAAATAAAAATAAATCAGCTTCACGCGGTATCCCACATGTAGCAGGGTAGGCAGAGGGAACCTAATGTTAAGATACTCTGTTTCCCACTTTCCGCCGAATTTTTCGAGGCATTGCGTGTTGAATGGCGGAGCTCAACGCCGGGCTTTTTTGCCTTGATGCAAGAGCGAAGAAATAACAATATTAATAAATAATAATTCCTTCCCTGGAGTGGGGATCGAACCCACAAGCGTCGCGTTACAGTCATACCTTGCACCCCTGCGCAACAACGGCCAATGTGTTTATTTATATATTTATTTAACCTTCAGTTTTATTGAAACTTTTCACGGTAGAGTTTACGATTCATAAACAAAATATTAACGATGTCTCTGCAATATTAAATTGAGCAAAAGGGTGTAGGTCGATACAACTAGTTCAACTTTGACCTATTTCGTTTAATAGTATTTTTATTTACCTACAAACCTAACGACTGTCAGTACCGGTAACCGGTAATTGAAAGGGGTTATTTTTAAATGTTACAAGTGTAGATGTAGTACATAAATACGTTCTTTATATAGAAATATTGATATTAAATGTTGTTATGATCAGCTTCACGCTTTATCCCGCATATAGCAGGGTAGGCAGAGGGAACCTAGTGTTAAGACACTCCGTCCCCCCACTTCCTGCCGAATTCGGGAGGCATTGCGTGTTGAGTGGCAGAATTCAACGCCGCGCTTTGCCTCGACATCAGAGCGAAGAAATGGAAATGTAAATTTAAGTAAATATTTCATCTCCTCGAGTGGGGATCGAACCCACAACCATTCGGTTTGACAGTCACATTTTGTGTGCGCCACGACTGGCCTCATCAACTTTAACATTATAAAAATAAATATTAGAATATATCTATATCTATGTAAAATATTCAAAATTATCACATAATATTCTAACTAACTTACATGTTCGTAGTGACTAGAAAAGCAAATAATCAAAACCGAGTTAATAAGTACATCAACGAGCTACTTGTAAATAAACATTAATAACTCACCCTGATACGTAATTACCAATATGCGAATTTCGTGTAATCATTACGAAATATTATTAGCACGTGACGTGACACAAGGCCGTCGTGACGCAGTGGCACAATCGTGTGACTGTAAATACGATAGTCATGGGTTCGATTCCCACTCGGCGCATTGAATTAATTATTAATTATTTTTATTTTTTGAGACCATTTGTGCCCCACAAAGTGTGACTGTAAAATCAAATCAAAGGAAATGAAATATTTATTTTCCTTTATATTTTCATTTATTCGCTCTGGTGTCCATGCAAGGCGCGGCGTTGAATTCCGCTACAGAACTCGTCGGAAAGTGGGGAACGGAGTGTCTTACTACTAGATTTCCTCTGCCTACTGTGTACGGGATACAGCGTGAAGCTGATTTAGTTTTTTTTATTTTATTTTTTTTAAGCCTGGTATTAAAAAGAAAAATTCAGAGAAGTGATAAACGAAGTACTTCAACACTAGGTTCCCACTGCCTCCCCTGCTACATGCGAGATACAGAGTGAAACCGAAAAAAAAAACTTACCCTGATACGTAATTACCAATATGCGTATTTCGTGTAACCATTTCGACATATTAGCACGTGCCCCTGACATAAATATTCCCATTATTACTTACTCGGAATCAGCCCTAACGTTTGTGTGCAACGATTTTTTATCACAATCCCGTTGTGCATTTAGGTATTAAAGGGGATTTAGGGCGTAGCGTATCGTTGTGTAGGGAGACTGACAGAAGCCCTACTGTTTCCTATTATTTTCTATAATGTGGGTGAAATTTAGCCAGTGCTGACTTCAAATCTTTTCGCTTTTATTGCAATCGCTTTTATTTATAGCCACGTGGGGTCGTTATGTCGGATTTGGCTAACAAATATACGGTATTTGTTAAGAATAGGACGCGCCTGTCAATGATTCAAACGATGGATTTATCGATGAAATACACCAAATTTATGTGATGAAATGAATTTTATACATCATTATATAATTTATGTGGTAACGGGTCATTATACAGGGTGCTATTAAATTAATAAATGGTTTTATTATTTTTTCAGACTTCAATAGACTATGGTTTATAAACGTTTATTAGGTTTGAACAAGCCATAAGTATGGAAAGGCATGTCCTATAGAAATTAACAAATTCTAATTTCGTAATAAATTGTAAGAGAATATACGTAAAAAAATGTATATTTATTAATATGTAAACTTTTATAGTGTTTAAAATGTTATAGATGAGCAAAAAGTCGATTATTAAATTACAATGGCTTCAAATTCAAAAATATAGCAGTGTATACTGCTAAGTATATTCAATAGATTATAGCTTCCATATTATGCATTGAATTAATTATTAATTATTGGTGAATGAGTTAATGAATGAATTGAAATCAATATTATGAAATAAATTTGTTCTGTAGAATACTCAAACATGTATATTATAAATACCATATTATAAATCCAGTGCCGCTTATTTGATGCATCACAGAATTTCGCTCGAAATAAATATTTACTTAATATTGCTCTAGTATCGAGGCAAGGCGCGGCGTTGAGTTCTGCCACTCAACACGCAATATCTCTAAAACTCCGCGGAAGTGGGAAACAGGGTGTCTTAACACAATGTTCCCTGCGGGATATAACGTCAAGCAGATTTGATTCTCGATTTTATGAATAAATAATTGATACTAATAAAAAAATAACAAAAAAATAGTTAACTTAAGTTTTTATAAATAAAACAATACCAACATTACAAAACTATTTACAAAGCGAAGTAATCGCTAAGTGTTTCTATTTTCAGCTCCAAAAGAATAGTCGAGTGAAGAAACTGGCATATCGCAGGAAGCAGGTAGGAGCCGACTGTACGGGTGATTAATGGTTCCTTCGATAACAAATGTCCTAAGAAAGGGACAGTTACGGCCTCTATTAGGCCTAGAGCATACGGTGGTCGAAAAACTATTATTATTTAGTATCTTAATAATCAGCTTCACGCTGTATCCCGCACATAGCAGGGTAGGCAGAGGGAGCCTAGTGTTAAGACACTCCGTTCCCCACTTTCTGCCAAATTCTGGAGGCATTGCACGTTGAGTGGCAGAACTCAACACCGCGCTTAACCTTGACACCAGAGCGAAGAAATGGAAATATAAATTTAAGTAAATATTTGATTTCCTCGAGTGGGGATCGAACCCACAACCAATTGGGTTTGCAGTTACACCTCGTGCCGCTGCGCCACAATTGGCCTCTATTTAGTATTTAGATTACAAATATAAAATATCTAAAATCATTTTAATTTTTGAGCTTTTATAACTGTTTTCGGTTTTTATTTTATGTTTATTTTACTTGTATTTTTATTTTATTGGTATTTTAGCATTTAGTGAGGTAGGCCTAGTAGTAGTAAATTTCTCAGTGCGTTCAAACAGTCAGATATTTAAATCAGCTTCACGCTGTGTCCCACACACAGCAGGGTAGGCAGAGGGAACCTAGTGTTAAGACACTCCGTTCCCCACTTTCCGCCAAATTCTGGATACATTGCGTGTTGAGTGGCGAAACTCAACGCCGCGCTTCAGATATTTAGTTACTCAATATTGTATTTTGTGGACCAGAATAACTAATCTGACGCAACGAAGATCTTAATTACATTTATTTACTTGAGTTGAGTTAAAACTTATGAATAAATTTACAAACGTCTTGTGAAACGCACACATGTAGAACCTAGAGACAAATGCCTTATCATTTTGCCTAGCCTTTATCATTTTGTTCTTCTTTCATATATGCTTGGATTTGTTTTCATTTAAATAAATAATTATCTATGTTTATATGTTTAATTCGTAATATTTAAGTGAATTATGGATGACGGGTTCTTATTTTTTTCTAAAATTCAATGATTTTTTACATAATAAAACAGAGTGGTGCCAATATTTTGTAATGATAAAGGTTATACGAGCTTCACGCTGTATCCCGAACACAGCAGGGTAGACAGAGGGAACCTAGTGTTAATACTACTTTCCGCCGAATTCTGGAGGCATTGCGTGCTGAGTGGCGGAACTCAACGCCGCCGTTATAACTAATAATAAATTCTCCTATACTTACCTTTCACTTAGTATATGTACTTTAAAAAATCATAATATTGTTTAAAATTTGGACATTTATCACTTTAAGAAATGGAGAAAGAGTGATTTGTCACTTTATTCTCTCTGTCGATCTCAAAAAATATAAAAAAATACCTAGAAGAATTGTGTGTATGACCTAGCCTTTATCACTTTAAACAACTATGATCTACTATTGTTTCGCTTTATTGCTATTGTTGTCGCTTGTGTTGAAATTCACCTTTGACTTAATATGAAAAATGTTATTCATTTATTTTGCTTCTATAGTAATAAATATCTTTGGTAAGCTAAAAATAAATTTCATAGTATAATTATATAAATAAAATAAATCAAATAAATCAGCTTCACGCTGTATCGTTCCCCACTTTCTGCTGAATACTGGCGGCATTGCGTATTGAGTGGCAGAATTCAACGCCGCGAAGAGAAAAGAAATGGAAATACGAACCCACAACCAGTCGGTTTTACAGTAACACTTCGCCACGCTGCCACAGACTTCGCCGCTGCGCCACAACTAGCTTCATAAATAAATATTTATTATTAATAAATATTATTATTTATAATTTTATCATTATTTTAATAGTTATTTAAACATGAATATGGTTGAATAAAGAAAAGTATTCAAACTTTTTTTGGTTCAATTTTAGTCTTTTTTTTTACGATTTAGTCCAAGTTGGCTGGATAAATTTATTTATATATATTATAAAAGGAGCGACTGCTATTTGACCTTTAAAACTCATATTTTAGAATTTCTATGAAGTCTTGTATTTGAATATTAGGGTTATTTTGTTGAGTAGTCTGGTATGTATTTTTATACTCCACTAAAATCTAAATTGGTGCAGGGGTAGAAGTGTGTGACTGTAACGCAACTGTTAACAACAATCGGGTTCAATTCCATCTAGAGAGAATTAATTATTGTTTATTATTATTTTCATTTCTTTCGTCTGGTACTAAGGCAAAAGCGCAGCATTGAGTTCCGCCATTACACACACAATACTTAAAAAAAAAATACAGAAATTGAGGAACCACTCGTTCCCCTAAACAGTAGGTTCCCTCTACTTACCCTGAAATATGCGGGATACACTGTGAGACTGGAAAAAAACCAATACCGATCAGGTATTGGATTTTTTCAAATAAAATTAACAGACTTTTAATTGTGCAGGTACTAAAATGTTATTTATGTTAGATTGACCGACTTGACTATTTCTTAGCTTCTAGCTACGGAATATAGAAAAAAAAAATCTACAAATAAGTCAACTTAAATTAGAATGAGGTTAAAAATCGCAATGAAATCATACAATATCATCTCATTATTCATACACAAAACTACACAAAACAATTAAAAACCAAATATAAAACATAAAAGTCAACCATTAAATTTATATTTATTTGTTTACTTTTATATAAGATTCCTAAAATCCATTTAAAATATAATTTACGAGGACGCTTCAACGACCAAGCTAATTGAAAATCACATATCATAAAATGGAGTCCTTAGACAACAAAACCGACGTCTTCCATAAGCTGGCCTTCTAAATATTTACGATTTCGAATTCACTTTACTGTGGTAACTCTATATATAATGCAAGGAACGGGCCATTACATCTCAAAATTACTACTCAGTTGGATAGTAGCGGTAAGTCCCGTTTAAATGCGAATATACATCATAATGTTAAATATAACCTCTATTTGTTTTTTTTTTAGGCCAGTCGTGGTGCAAGGGACACGACAGGAAACACAACAGGTTGTGGATTCGATTCCCACTCGAGGAAATTAAATATTTAATATCTTCATTTCTTGAAGATTTTTGAGGTCAATCGTAGCGCAGCGGCACAAAGTGTGACTGTATAACCGACTGGTTGTGGGTTCGATCCCCACTTGAGGAGATCAAATATTTACTTAAATTTATATTTCTATTAATTTGCTCTGGTATCGAGATTAAGCGCGGCGTTGAGTTCTGAATTCAGCCGGAAGTGGAGAGCGGAGTGTCTTAGCGCTAGGTTCCTTCTGCTTACCCTGCTATGTGCGGGATACAGATACAGAGATTAAATTTAAATGGCGGGCTGGGATTAATCGAAGAACGCAGTGCGGGTTCATAATCCATTCGAAGCAAATTGTTAACGATACAATATGTTACTTCTTTTATATTTATTTTATAAAATCAATATAATAAGAAAATAATAAAAATAGATAAAAAATATATATCATTTTCCCATATACATACGTAAAATGAAAGAAAAATACGTGGTCATTGGGCTCCAATCAGTTTGCAATTTTAAATTTATATTAAAATTCAATTTAAAAGTGGTTTGTGGGATTAATGGTTTGAAATAATTATAGCCGTTTATTATTATTGGCGATTCTTTTTTGTGTTTGTATGGATTTTATATTATATATTTATATTTTTATTTTTTTTGAGGCCAGTCGCGCAGCGGCACAGAGTGTGACTGTAAAACCGACTGGTTGTGGGTTCGATCCCCACTCGAGGAGATGAAATATTTACTTAAATTTATATTTCCATTTCTTCGCTCTGGTGTCGAGGCTAAGCGCGGCGTTGAGTTCTGCCACTCAATGCCTCCAGAATTTGGCAGAAAGTGGGGAACAGAGTGTCTTAACACTAGGTTCCCTCTGCCTACCCCGCTGTCTGCTGTGTGCGGGATACAGCGTAAAGATGAGAATGAGAGAATATTTTTATTAAAGCTTATATTATTTTGCAGTTTGATTAGAATTTTGTGGTAAATTAATAATACACGTACGTAGGTCGGTACGTTCATGAGTGACTGTAAGGACTGTATATTCAAAATGTATATTTTCAAAATTCTGTTTCACGTTATACATTTTAGTATATTATAATATAATAAAACAATATTTTATGTAATATTTAAATAGCAAATCTATTTAAAAAAAAAAACTACTAATTTTATAACACTTTGGATGTAGTTTTTACGGGCTGTGAATGACTACTAGCATCTGTGGTAGATTTATTTCGATTTCCTTTACACTTGGAACTTCCTTCACATAAGCTATAAATTTTGGTGATAAAATGATTTTTAACTGTCTTGCTTTTTTAAGAACGATATCCTGGTAAACAACGTGGAAGGCGTATGTCGGTGTTTAAAATTATTTTGGAATAAAATGAATAAATGAAAGAATTTTAGTCTAATATTTCACGGTATAATAACAAGCTCGTTATACGCATATTTTTATTCTTTATAATTGTCATTAAAGCAATGACTGTAAATTATATAAGGTTTTGTTCAAAAAGATGCTATATTGATAGTCAATAATAATTATGACCAAAATTCCTATTGGATAAGGCCAGTCGTGGCACAGAGGTTCAAATGTGTGACTGTAATCGCCACAGGTTATGAATACGATCTCCTGTCGAGGAATTGAAATGTTTTATTTTCATTTCTTCGCTCTGGTGTTGACGCAAAGTTTCGGCATTGAGTACCGCCTCTCAACATGCAATACCTCCAGAACTCGGTGGATATCGGGAAGCGGAGTATCTGGACACTGGGCTTCCTCTGCCTACTCTCTTACAATCGGTATACAGAGTGACGCTAAAAAAAACTATTGGACATGTACACATATTGATTGATAAACATAATCATTTCCATCTTTAAACATCACCATGATAAACTTTTAAACATGACCATGACAAATGTGGCCCATACCCAAAAATCTTAAAATTATTTATTCAAAAATAAAAAAAAAACATTGAAACAATAATTGAGAACGCATGGCTTAGTGGTCACAGCGCCTAGTCGGTTTTCAGGAGGCGCTGGTTCGAGTCCTGCTACGTTCAAATTTTTATACGTTTTCTAAATAAGTATTTTTCTTTCCTAAGTGTGGATTAATAACACTTAAAAATGTTAAAAACGTTAAAATAAATACAAAAAAAAAAAACAAACTAAACATCACCAACTATAACATACGAGTCAAAACTTCTATGCACAATTAAACCAACTATTATTTTTAATATTTACATGTAGATTGGTTGGTACTTTCCGATGACATCTCGGCCCCATGTGCGGCCGACTCGACGACAGCCAGGATACCACATTTGGAACATGTGGTATCAATTAAATTCTTTTACTGAGAGCCTAATAAAGATAGCGTTAAATAATGATCCATGGAGAATATTTTACGAATGACTGCCACTTGGACAAGGGACGTTGTAATTTTTAAAAATAAATACGATATTTTAGTTTTGTTTTGTTTTGTTTCTTTTTGTTTCGTCTTATTTTATTTCGTTCGTCAGCTGCGATTGACGTACAATTTGTCTGAGACAACAATGTGCTAGGTAACAAATGTTGGTGGATTTGTTTTTGAATATTCCTTAAGCTGTTTTGTAATAAAATATTTTTAATAAAATAAGATGGAGAAGAATGATTTGCATAATGCATTTTTTTTTCAGCTTCAAACTATACCGTGAATGCAGGAGGGTATGCAGAGTAAACCTAATGTTAAGACACTCTGTTTCCCACTTTCTATCAGACTTTTTGAGCCATTGTGTGTTGAGTGACGGAACTCAACACCGAGTTTTTTTGCATCAGTGCCAGAGAAAAAAATAAAATGATTCATTCCGCCGTGTGGATATCGAACCTACAACCGTCGCGTTACACACAGGCTTGTGCCCCTGAGCCACGACGGTCTCATATATATATGTCAATTACTTATGTAATAAATAAATCCCAATTAACACACATTCAGTAGGTAAACAAGTGCTCTTTTTTTGTTGAATCCATATATAAGAACACTCCAGATATGATTTGCTCCATATGTGAATTTAAAAATCATGATGATTTGTCATTTTGTATCTCATTTGTTTAAAGTAGATTTGCAAAAGGTCATTAATTATGTATTTTTTATTTGTCTACGTTTGTGTTGTGACAGATCTATTTATTGTTCATGACGCAATATTAAATTAATTGTATTATAAAAATATTTTTTTTATTCATTTTAAGTAAAATTCAAAGTTGTTTTTTATGTTTAATCTTAATTTTATTAACAATAAAGTATGTTTAGAAAGAAATAAAAAGTATGTTTAGAATTACCTGTATTATTTATTACTTTAGACAAAATATACAATTTCTATTTTCCGTTCTCAAAAAAATCAAAAAAGCTCAACGCTAAATTTTGTTCTCTCATAGTAGGAAAAGTAAAAATAATTCAAGTGGAGATCGTACCAACATCTATCACGTTTAAATTTGAGATGATGACCCCACCCACTGGACCAAGATGGCCTTCCTATCTCAAAAGGAAAAAACGAAACTCTTATAGGATTTGTTGTCCTTCTGCCAAGATCATTTATTTGAAATTAATGTCAAATATCCAGGTCTCACTCAACGAATCAAAAGATACGAGCATATATGCATCGGTTTTGCTGCATTTTGTATGATATTCGAGTAATTACAGCTTCCCGTTGACCTACACCCTCGAAATTGATACAAAACTCTTAGAGCGCGAGTCCGTCTCGCACTTTTCTGGTTTTTGTTCTTTAAATTATTACTATATGCAATATTAACGAGGCCAGTCGTGGCGACGGACGTGGGTTTGATCCCCACTCGAGGACATTAAATATTTATTTATCTTTATATTTCAATTTCTTTGTTCTTGTGTCGAGGCAAAGTGTCTTAACACTAGGTTCCCTCTGTCTACCCTGATGCGTGCGTTGATTTTATTTAATTTTTAACCATATACTTCACCGATAGGCAATCGTTCTCGTCACGAAAAGAAAAAAAAACACCTATTTTCAATTTACACATTCATTTAATATTACATATATCAAAAACATACAGCACAAACGACCACCTTTACGCCTAACATAAATAGTTTTTATTCGTCAATTAAATCTAAGAAGCAAACTAGGACTTTACTACTAACAAGAGTTACGGCGGTGCTCATTTTCAACTCGACGGGTTCAATTAAAATTGTAATTAATTGCTCAGCGTTGAACACTGACAGCTTCAACGTGAACATCATTTACTTTTATATTTATGCGAATCCACTCGACAGTTGAGGAACGATACTCATCATTTCTTATAAGTCGGTTACATTATTTGCTATGCGGCTTTTAAGATCTCGACGTCGAGGTTTGCTGAGGCTCTTGTGAAAATGTGTCAATCTGTTTTAATGTATGGGTTCTGTGATATTGGTGTGTAATACGAAGGTGGTATCTGTCTGCTATATGGTTTTTGTTTAACATAAAAATATATGTAAAATTAATTTATTTAACATAAATATATATTTTTTAATTCACAAAAAAATACAATAATATTTTTTGTTAACACCGGGTTCCGAGGGTCCTTCTGTCTATCCTGCTATTGCGGGATATAATGAGAAGCTAAACTTTTTTTTGTTAATCCATATAATGTCTTTAGTAATTGAAAATTTATCTACGAAACACAAAAAAATCTAAATATATAAAAAATAAATGTGTATTTATTCCTATATTAACACTAAATGTATTACAAAGATATGAATTCGATACCAAGACTTAAAGTAGGCGAGCTATACTTTTAACAATATGCAATATTATTTATGCTTTTTTTTGTCATATACAATACGAGTTCTTATACATTTTTAATTAGTAACAAAAATAGGAGACCGCACCTTATTAATAATATAAATTAATTATTTTTTACGAATCCAACGTCATACCTATTAATGTTTTAATAATATAATTGATTTATGTTACAAGACTTAAAAACCTCATAAAAAAACTTCAAATAACAACTTTACGTTTCCGTAGGTAGGTTTCAATATTTTTTTTAATTTCATGCTATATCCCATACATTTTAGGGTAGGCAGAGGGAACCTGGGAACCTTGTGCTGAGACATTCCGTTCCCCATTCAGACACTTCAATTTCCTACTTCCCGCGCAATTCTGGAGGCATTGCTGGTTTAATGGTGAAACTCAACGCCACGCTTTTTTGCTAGGTTACCAGAGCCAAGAAAAGTAAAAAAAAAATATAAATATTTCGTTCCCTCGGGTGAGATGGAACCTTAATGTCGCACTTTTCGGCCTTAGAATTGTAATCTTAAATCACCATAAACCAAACAAATTCTGTCTTGTATTGTTTATGTTTTTTTACCAAAACAGTATTTACACAGTAGCGTTCTCCAAAAACCGGGCCATCATCGACGGACGTTCCATCAATTTTACTCACTAAATCGTTCAATCTTGTATAAAATTCATAGGATGTAGGTTTGATTAGAATGATAAATAAGAGAGAGGCTCGCCCGAATATTCTCATTTAATACGTGACTTGTGTCGTGAGAGGGACGATGTGAGTATCGCGATGGATAGAGGACTTCAACTCTTATCTGTCATTTTTATCCCATTCTAAATATGCAAAATGTAAATTGCACAGCACATTTTTGTTAAGTGAGTTGTTAGGTCATGTGAAAGCTTATTTTTTTGTATAAGCAGAGAGAACTTAGTGTTATAACACTCCGTTCTCAATATTCGTTCAAATTATTGAAATATTGCGTGTTGATTGGCGTAGCACAACGCCGCTCTTTGTTTTCCACATTGGGGAATTACTAATATTGTCGTTATTTCGTGTGATAAATTTGACTATCAGGTTAATAATCTGACGCTGACCCATTCCGCCCTCTTACGATATCTTGATGAAATTTTTCTATTCTGTAATTTTCCTATTAAGTGATAATCATTCGAGTCGATCACTGCTCTGTACTGCACTGATCGGTCGTGGCACAGGTGCACAAGTTATGGGTTCGATTCCCACTCGAGAGAATTAAATATTTAATATTTTCATTTCTTCGATCTGGTATTGAGGCAAAGCACGGCGTTAAATTCCACTATTCAACACGCAATGCGCTATCTAGAATTCTGCGAAAGTGGGGAGGTTCCCTCTGCCTACTACCCTAATATGCGGGGTGTAACGTGAAGTTAAAAAAAAGTATATAAAATCTACAATCATATTAACAATTGAAAATGTTATTAAATTTAAATGAGTTTCTCTCGCAAAGAAAAACATAGCAAACAGCGTTTAAAACTTAATTATATCAAGAAAAAGAGGTCGTGAGAAGCCAGTAGGGATTGTTAGGTTTGATAAAGCTTCCCGCCGTGCTACTTACAAATTCTTTTCATCTATGAAACGTTCTTTGGTATTACTGTATATGCTACTCGTATATTTTTTCAGCTTCACGCTGTATCCCGCACAGCAGAGGAAACAGAGGGAGGGAGAGAAGGAGGGAGGGAGTTCTGGAGGCATTGAATGTTGATTGGCGGAACTTAATACCTTTCTTTGGCTCGTTATCAGAACCAAGAAATGAAAATATTAAATATTTTATTTCTTCGAGTGGGCATCGAACTCACAACCTGTCGCATTTACATGCTTGTACTCCTGCGCCACGACTGGGTATTAATTTAAATAAAAATAATTATTTTGCGTCAAGCATATTGTTTTTTCTTCTTAAAGGATAATAGAACTTTCAATTTTGACTTATGGAAAAAAGACAAACCTACTCTAAAGTCTTACTAAAAGTAAATAAAAAAAAACTAAATATTTAATTCGCGAATATTTTATAACGTGAAGATCAAAGTTTAAACAATCTTATTATATCGATTGTCAACACCAGATATTAGACAGTTCGCCGAAATGAAAATTGATTCAGTCTATTTTTTTAAGTATACTGTTCTCCATTGTTATACGATACCTTAAGTTACATTTATCTTAAAAAAGTAAACTAAAAATAAAAAGACTATAATTTTTCCAAAATGATAATCGAATTCATAACTAATGCATATAAATAAACGCAATCGTAATGTATTATTTATTTTCATAAAGCAAAAAACTGCTTTGCGCTTTATTTCACACACATTTCACAGCAGAGTAGGCGAAAGGACCCTAACGTTAAGACACTCCGTATCCCATTTTCTGACGAATTCGTATATTAAATGACGGACCTCTCCACCTCGCGATTCATTTGCTAGAGTAGGAAAATAAATATAAATTAAACATGAAATGCCCCCAGTAGGAATCAAACTCATAAAAAAAATACAAGAAAGTCACGCTACAGCCGAATTGTTCCACGGCGCCACGACAACCTCTACTTATTTTATTAAATTTCTTATATTCCACTCATTTTACCCTTACTAATTTAATATTACAGTGTAACTAAGTAATTATGGTTATTTTCACAAGCGGTTTTGTCACGCAACTGTTGGCTTAGTGCCTCGTTACACCGGATACGCCGACTAACATCCGCTTCCGCAACAAAGACAGTGCACGTCTACGGTTTATTGTATGGGTCTTGCAAAAAAATTATATGTGTGTTGCTTTATTTGTATGAGTTATTAACTGGTATTTGCTGTTGTTGGCAACATTATAATGAATAAAGGCCCAGATTGATATTAATTTTGTTTTATGTTGTAAATTATTAACATTTTTTTCTGTGTCTGTATTGTTTTTGCCAATCGACGTCGGAGTGTCATCGTGTGTAAGCGTGACAGGTTGTGGGTTAGATTCCCGTTCGAACTATTAAAATGGTATTTTTTATCAGTTTTACGTTGTATCCTGCACACAGCAGGATAGATTTCCTATCTAGTGTTAAGATACTCCGTTCCCCAACTTTCCGCCGAATTCTGGACATATTCAAGTGGTGGAACTCAACGCCGCAATTTACCTCGACACCAGATATTGGATTTATTCGAGTGGGGTTCGAACCCACCAGTCGCGTTTACAGTCACACTTTGTGCCACTGCACCACGACTGGTCTGCACAACCCAAAGTAATAAATATTATATATATATATATATATATATATATATATATATATATATATATATATATATATATATATATATATATATATATATATATATATATATATATATATATATATATATATATACATATAAAAAATTATATTAATACAATATTTTCTTGTGTACTGTAAAAACAAAGAGCCAAGTCAAGTAACTGACGCTACCAATTCATTTCGAGATCCATCCCACTCATCGATTGGTCACACTTTTTACATATAGAAATTAAACCGTAAACTGCGAGGGTTAAACACGGTATTTTTCTTCGAGCTCTGATAATCATTCAACGTCAACCTATAATGAGGACGACGGTGCCCTAGAAAAGCATAAATCAAATGAAATTATTCACAACCGCCCATTCGATGCATTTCGTCGAATATAAAGTGCGTCTTTAGTCATCTTTCTTTCAACATAACCAGGGAAACGTACGACAAATCGCTTATTTTGTAAATGGAGATATATTTCTTGTTTTTGTTTTGATAAAAATATGAATCTCAGTGTGGTAAAAGAGGCGGTCGTGGCGCAGGGGCACAGGGGTGTGACTAACGGTTGTGGGTTCGATACCCATTCTTTAGCGTATCAATTATTAATATTTTAATTTCTTAGCTCTGGCACCATGGCAAAAGCCCGGCAATGAGTTCCGCCACTCAACATCGAAAAATTCGACTGAAAGTGGGGAACGGAGTGTCTTAACACAAGGTTCCCTCTGCCTACCCTGATGTGTGCGGGATACAGCGTGAAGGTGTTTTTCTTGAATTGATGATGAATGATTGAACAGATAAATTTACATAAAAATATTGATGTTAGGGATTGACATCGAGGCTATAAGTCAGCTAGTAAAGATTGCATCTAAACCATAACACACTAAACGACGTGGGATACATTGTTGCGTTGGTGTCATAATAAAGTTTATTTTAGGGACGCATAAAAACTTTTTGCAAATAAGAGACCACAGGGATTCGACGAATAAAACAATAAAAACAAATGGCCGCATCAGTTTCAAGAATAAGCATAAAACGTAAGTAATTAGGTGTCAAATAACAGTGGCCATAAAACAAGGTTCCCAAATGAATTGAATAAAAAATCTCATAAAAACAGTTGCACTCTACAATGTGGGGGTGACCTTTAATTTTATTATAGTAAGCTCCAATAGAAATGGCTGTTTAAAATCCACTGCAGCTCAAATTCTACCTGTATCTTAATTGTTATCGAATCGGTGGAAGGTCAACGAATAAATGTTCTTTAAAACTGAGAGTGTCCATTTTTTTGTATTCAACACTTTTTGTATCGTTATTTGATACTTTGATATTCTGTTTGTAAGAATATTCCAAGAACATTTAAGGATGTGTTGGACAAAATTATTATATTGGTATAATGATATAAATTATACAGGTTTTTTTTGTTTATTAGGTTAAAATTGGAAATCTGTTACGTAATAAAAAATATAATTTTTATCAATATAACTTCAGTCGTGGCGCATAGGCACAAACGTGTGACTGTAAGCGCGACAGGTTGTGGGTTCGATCTGCCACTCGAGGAAACTAAATATTTAATATTCTAAGTTTTTCGCTCTGGTTACGAGGTTTCCTCGTAGCGGCGTTGAACTCTGCCACTTACCACGCAATGTACCAGAATTCGGCGAAAAATGGGGAACCTCTAAATTCCCCCTACCTACCCTGTTATGCTATTAAAATTCCTACAAATATAGAATATATTTTTCTTAAAAATACCATCTAAATACGTAAATTTAACAAAATATTGTAAACTAAAAAAACCACATTTCTAGCATTTATAAAACTAGCCATTTAGAGCTTTTAGCGGTTTGACTGATCTCTTACAACATGGAAACGGTTTCACGCAGCATTTATCTTGTATTCACGTTTTTCTATGGCCAGGTTACTCCCGTAACGAAGTTGGTACCAACCATGTTCCTGAATTGCCTGTCGCCTACAGTAGCTCGGGGGATGCGGTTGTCACCGAACGGGAAGCACTTCTAACTTTATTATAGTAGTTGTGGATGTATTCCAATTTATGTGTGTTTTATTATAATATTGTGTCAATCGTTATATTATAAATAGATTTTTGTTAATAGTTTAGTTTAGTTTAAATATTATTTAACGTAAAAGTGTATATAAGTTTTTTTTTCACGCTGTATCCTGCACACAGAAGGGAAGGCAGAGGGAACTTAGTATTAAGAAAATCCATTCCCCACTTTCCAATTTTAGTTTTGAGTGGCAACATTCAACGTCGGGCTTTTGCCTTGGTGCCAGAGGGAAAAATTAAAAATATTATTTACTTAATGATTTATTTACTTAGCTTCACGCTGTATCCCTAGCGGAGTAATCAAAGATAACAGAGCGCCCAAAAGGGACGATTGGTCTCAATGAAAATATTAATAAATAATCATTTATTTTCTCGAGTGGGGATCGACTTCACAAACGTCGCACTCTTGTACCGCTGCGCCACGACGGCCTCTTTATGATATATGTTACTACACCGTACACTGTAACTTGAATATTTCTTTTACACAAGAAACTTAGTTATTTATTCTTGTTCATAAGGAAAGGAACATCAAAAGTTTTTTTCACATTTAAGTATCCTTCTCCGCTAAATCGAGAATAGCACATAACCTAAAAGTTTGTACTATCGAATATACAAAAAATCGATATGACTGAAAAGTGAATAAAAATAACACGGTAAAAGTGAATAATAAACTATCACAATACTAACAGTAAGTGCCTCTAAAATATAAAAAAAACAAAACAAAAAATATACTTTGTATTCGAATTCCATTGGGCAGCATAAGACGAGGTCACGGAACGACGCCGCCCGCGGGCACCTCCAATAACCGTTATTACCCGGCTCCTGAGATGAACCACATCTACAATTGATTTTTATCGTGACATCATTATTACTAAACGCGATAAAAAAACTTCGGTTGGTTTACTTACAGCTCTCTATAATTATCCAAGTTTATCTCCTTTAGATATCCATTAAAGATTCCAGTATTAGTTAAAGCTATTAAAAATATGATAAACTTAATTGAATTTAAATCAGCTTCACGCTGTATCCCGCACACTGCAGGGTAGGCAGAGGGAATCTAGTGTTAAGACACTACGTTCCCCACTTACTGCCGAATTCTGGAGGCATTACGTGTTGAGTGGCAGAACTCAACGCCGCGCTTGTCCTCGACACCAGAGCGAAGTAATGGAAATATAAATTTAAGTAAATATTTCATCTCCTCGAGTGGGGATCGAACTCACAACCAGTCGGTTTTACAGTCACACTTCGTGCCGCCGCGCCACGTCTGGCCTCGTTAAGAATATAAATGTTAGAGTAAAAATTGTTGTAAAATATAAAATTCGTCCAATAAATCCAGATGAACTGTCGAAAGAATAATCAGATTGTTCCGATCGGTTGAGACGTAGCAGACGTTCTCAAGAAATTTACGACCCAACTTTTGCACGTTATTCTTCTTATCATTCACTTGGTAATGCCGAATGATCTCGGTCGGTTTGAGCGTTGTCAAAATACAAGATTCTTGTTTTGAGTGGGTATAATATTTTTCTTTTGAATATCGATTAATAGGTAAATAAAATTAAATGTTTCACGCTGTATCCCGCATATAGAAGAGTAGGCAAAGGGGAAACCTAGTGTTAAGATATTCAATTCGCCACTTTCCATCAAAATTTTTAGACGCATTGGATACTGGGTGGCGGAACTCAACACCGGGTTTTTGCCTTGGTGCCAGAGCGAAGTAATGCTAATATTAATAAATTCAAACCCACAACCGTCGCGTTACAGCCACACCCTTGTGCCCCCGCGCTACAACAGCAAGATAAAGAAACAGGCAGATAAAGTAATAAATACACAATCAATTAACGCTAATATGTATCCATGGATTATCTGATAAGATAGATGTAAGTTGCAATCTTTTACCGGTATGACGCTAGTATAGAGTAGTATAGAGTTGTGCGGGATCGTCGTGGGTGGCGTGCTCTCTGCCTTATCGACAATCATCCATAATGACAGCTGTTGGGTAATGGGCCCACGACTAACGTAAACAGGTACTTTTATGATAATTAGTTCCAATATTTACTTGAAAGGTTTTATATGCCATATTATATACCGCCCTTTCATCTTACCTCTTGTTTATTAGTTTAGCTCCCGCTACAAGTCCGGTTCGAAGTTAATTAGGTTCCGAATAGCTTTTAAGGTCGCGATTAAAGTTAATAGTAGTTATATTCTACTTAATTGAGAATATGTCAAATTGACTATTTTAATTAATAGATTATTTTTAAATATGGTACGGTATTTTGATTTCCAAAGCGATTATTTTGCGCTTTGTTTACTTAAACTAAATTAAAAACATGTTTTTAAGATTTTTTCTTTAATCATTTTAACAGTTATAACTGCATAACATGAACTTTATCTTAACAAATATCAAGAAATATATCTATCTTTATCAGAAATTTCTAACTCTAACGCATATTTGCACGATACAATTGATAGAGTAATGAAAAAAAAAGTACTAAAGCAATATCAATTTACGTGATGGCTTCTGAAAATGACTATAGAACATGGCGTCATACCATCATTAGAGGTAATTGAGGTAATTTTTCACACATTTTTTCAAGCGAGACCGTATACACTTAGAGAATAATAATTCATTTTCTTACCAATGTAGAAAAAAATGATTGATGCTGTTGTACCTATATATATACCAATAAGTTTTTACCGAAATAACAAAATGATTTTGTTTAATCATTAAAAGCAAGTGTGTTGGTGGGCTAACGACTAGTCGATAGATTTTTTTACGATAAAAATATAATTGATTGCCTCTAGTACTTATAAAATACTATAATTATTGCGTTCACCAACTTTGTAGAGATAGTTTGATCCGTTGGGAACTTTGCATTTACTTTGAGATTGTTCTGGAAGTTAATCGTGACTGGCTCTCTTGTTTGTTTCTTTAAAATTCACTGCAGATATTGACCTAGTGTAATTATAAACTTGTAAAGTTCAACTTGCGATTTACTAAAGTTACTAGCGACCTGTTAGTGGCTTCGCCCGCTTGAACTATATAATTGTTAATTTAATAATATGCATTACTTTCAGTTTCACGCGGTATCCCTCACACAGCAGAGTAGGCAGAGGAAACCTGATGTCAAGACAGTCCGTTCCACACTTTTCGCCGAAATTTGAAGGCATTGCGTGTTGAGTGGCGGCCCTCAACGCCACTCTTTGCCTCGACAAGTAGCAGCGAAGAAATGGCAATATAGATTTAAATAAATACTTCATTTCCTCGAGTGGGGATCGAACCTACAACCGTTGCGTTACCCACCTTTGTACCCCTGGGCCCCGACGGCCTCTTCCGAACAACGTTCGGCATTCGGCATTCGGCACTTTTCCGAACAACGTTCTTTAAAGTGCTATATTTTTTTATTTATAAACCGATTGAAATAAAACAAACACAAATATGAGAGAAGCTTGTTAAATACAATAGTAACAAACGCACAGACAAACAGACAAATATTTCATAACAAATTACCCTATATATCTTCCATGTACAGACACGATCCGTTACAATTTTATTATAAGTATAGATAAGTTACTATTTGACTATTATTTGAGGCCGGCCGGCGCAGGAGCACAAAGTGTGACTGTAAAATCGACTAGTTGTGGGTTCGATCCCCACTCGAAGAAATGAAATATTTATTTACATTTATATTTTCATTTCTTCGCTCTGGTGTCGAGGCAAAGCGCGGCGTTGATCTCCGCCACTCAAACCGCAATCCCTCCAGAACTCGGCGGAAAGTGGGGCACGCAGTGTCTTAACACTAGGTTCGCTCTCTCTGCCTACCTAGATGTGTGCGGGATACAGCGTGTAGCTGAATATTTTTTTGTAGATTCACTACATATTTCTCTATTCTCCAGCACCAAATATTAATATTCCTTATCGTATGATTTGAAATCTGTGTGTGTGTGTGTGTGTGTGTGTGTGTTTGTGTGTGTGTGTTACTTAGAACTATATTATAAAAATATTACAAAAGAAACTTTTCAATTTATTTTATTTTTATATGCTGACATTATTACATACAAACCGTACCACTACTGTTGCAACAAAAAACATTTTATTAGCGGTGAAACTTTATTTTTGTACGTAATTCTCAACCCGGAACGTTGTAATAAAAGAATCATAAAATTCATTTAAATTGTTCCTAGTCTTTATTCAAACAAGTAACTTCTATTTTCATTTTGCTCACGCTGTGCATTTGTTTTGCTTGTATGAAACTATAGTAGTAAATCACTTAAACCGATGATAATAATAGTATACGCCGTTGACAGTCAGTGCATGTTGTAATTCATGGAGATTTAGCAAAAGCATATATTTTGTTATTATTATTATTTTATATATTTATAAAAACAAAAACTATATAACTATATAAAACACACAGAGGCCGGTCGTGGCGTGGCCGGCGTGGCACGAGGTGTGGCTGCAAAACCGACTGGTTGTGGGTTCGATCCCCACTCGACGAGACGAAATATTTACTTAAATTTATATTTCCATTTCTTCGCTCTGGTGTCGAGGTTAAGCGCGGCGTTGAGTTCTGCCACTCAACACGCAATGCCTCCAGAATTCCGCAGAAAGTGGGGAACGGAGTGTCTTAACACTACGTTCCCTCTGCCTACCCTGCTGTGTGCGGGATACAGCGTGAAGCTATAAAAAAATAAATAAAAAAACTATATAAACATTTTAGCTTATGGAGTAGGACGCCTTCTAAATTTCTATCAAATAAAACTAAATTAAGACGAAAAAAAACGACATGAATGTCTTCTAGAATAAAAGAATATTGTCAGATGAAGGATATTTTAAAATTCGCATAGATTATGGAAATAAATCCATAATAAAAAGAACAGAACAGAACAGATATTTATTCTATAGATACTAGTCAAATAGGTATTTTGTTGCTTCGTTTTAAAACTGTTTCACGTTATTTTTTTGGGATTCCTCAAAAGCAAACAATGGAACGCTTGCAGAATCACTTTGTTGTCCATCCGTTCTCATGTCAAGAGCATTTATCTCGACGTATGAATTCGAAATTAACATCAAATATTCAAGTCTAATTAAAGTCTAAAAATCAAGCTTCTAAGTTGAGGCAATCCAAAAGATACGAGTGTTTTTTATGCATTGTTTATGAAATTCGCCACGTGATCAAAGCTTATAGAGTACTTCCCGTGGACCTACAATTGTGAAATTTGGCAAGAAGTGAGAACTTGCAGTACAAATAAAGAAATACTCCATAAACTAAAAACTTCATAGAAAAACGAATGCAAATTTAAGTTTATTAACTTCTATTAATTGTATTTCCCGTTGACATTTAATCCTAAAATTCGTACGGAACCCTCGATATGTGAGTGCGATTCGCATTTGATCCGTTTTTTTTTTTGGTTTATCACTTCACACACATTATATAAGTGACATAAAATATATAATATAGCGTAGTTATATATATGCATATTTATTACTTTATATAAATCAGGTTCACGCTGTATCTCGCACACAGCAGGGTAGGCAGAGGGAAGCTAATATTAAGACACTCCGTTGGTGGAGGCATTGCGTGTTAAGTGGCGGAACTCAACACCGCGCTTTTGCCTCAACACCAGAGCGAAGTAATGAAAATATAAATGAAAATAAATATTCCATTTCCTCGAATGGTTCGAACCCACAACCAGTCGATTTTACGATCACACTTTGTGCCCCTGCGCCACGACTGGCGTCTAGTACTTTATATGCATTATATATACTAAATTCAACATCACAATGTTTAATCTATTCGCAACATACCATCATATAACATTAAGGCAATTTGATTAAGCACAAAGCTTACATATAGAGTGCAGTAGATATACTGTAATAAGCTTTTAGAACGTCTCACTTGGTAGTGGTCAGCTGATAGCGATGAGTAATTAAGAAGCCAACCTCAACTTCGGCCAAGGCATCCTAAATGGAACTAAATAAGCCAAATCTCAAGCATATCCTTCTAAGCACTGAGATATTTACCTTCTACAAGCTTTCGAATTTTGGGTTGCATAATGAAACATGGGTTTGGAGTAAATATTCTGCTCGAGGTTGCAAGGTTGCATTGGATTTTGAAATAAATTTTATATTTTGAACTATAATATTATTATGATAATATATTCTATAGAACATATATATTATTACAGCTAAAATGTATGTTGAGTTGTTTTATATTTTTTTAAATATGTCATATACTCGTATGTATATACCTTATCATAGATTATAACACTTTGTTCTCTAATATATACAATTTCCATCTTAAAAAATAAAAATAAAAAATAAAATAAAATCAGCTTTCCGTCGAACTCTTTACGCATTGCGTGTTGAGTGAGCAGAACTCAACGCCGCGCTTTGCCTCGACACCAGAGAGAAGAATAGAAAATATAAATTAAAATAAATATTTCAATCTGCTTGAGTGAGAATAGAACCCACAACCAGTCGATTTTACAGTCACACTTTGTCCTCTTGCGCCACGATTGGCCTCAAAAAAAAAAAAAGTAAAAATAAATAAACTTTATACATGTACATTATGTTATATTATTGTTCGTATTCGAATCAATTTTATTTGTTTGCTTGAACGAAAAATTCAAACAAAGCAATTTGTATAGCGGATAAAGAGGATTGAAAGTAATTCTGCCGCGTGCCAGTAATTGATATAGAGGAATACACATAATCTAAAATATATATTGACATTTTTTCTATACTATATTACTATTATATATTTAATTTAAAAGTTATAAGAATATACCAATATTTTTGAAAAAATTTTAAAGTGTTATTCCACACTTAGGAAAGAAAAATACTTATTTAGAAAACGTATAAAAATTGGAACGTAGCGGGATTCGAACCTGTGCCTCCTGGAAACCGACCAGGCGCTCTGACCTCTAAGCTAACAATATAAATAAGTTGTAACAAGCGTATAAAAATTTCGACTTAGCTTGATGAGAACGTATGGCTTAGTGGTCAGAGCGCCTGGTCGGTTTCCTGATAAACCCATATTAATATTATGTAGAAACTTGTAACACTTCATACGCCACTCATTTCTCATTTCTTATCATTGTATGTATGTTGAGACAGTTAATATTTTTTTCATTTGCAGCCATTTATTTTTGTAATATGAAAAAAGGGAAATAATCATTTTAAAATTTCCATAATGCCCAATTCTTAATACATACTGACAAAACTAAACTTTGCCTTTCAAAATATTTCACATTTTCATTTCCTCGCTTTTAATTTCCTCAAGTGGAAATCGAACCCACAAACCGTCGCGTTCAAATCGCCTGTATCCCTGCGCCACGACAGCGACCATTGAACATTTTATGGAATGGAAATGAAACCCACAACCGTCGCGTTTTGCACTTGCACACTTGTGCCTGCGCCACGACGACCGCGGTCAAGTATAAATCAACATGGGTAGTAGGTAAGATATGAATAAAATTAAAAATATTAAAGCTTTTTTTGAACCTTGTAATTTTTTTCTCGCATTATCCGGACCCCACTTAAAACTACTTGCTGATCACTGGGTTAATAAGTACTTTATTTCTCAAACTTTGGTTTAATACTTAATAATCTGAATAATAATATCTTAATATGTAAGTTATATATAAACAAATGTTTATCCATATCAGGTAGTATCTATATAATGCAATTATAATTTAAAGGTTCTATTCACTTTAAAAGTGTAAACTTTAACAAATTCGAAACGACAAAGGCGTTATTTACATTTCAAACAAAGCCAAGTAACGGGCACAGCACTGTTTTTCAAACTTTCCGATAACATTTCATATTTTGTTCCATTGTGAGACGCTGCGTGTATCATTGAAGTTTACGATGCACATCCTTCTTTATTACCCGAAGATGGCACGCTGGCTTTGAATTTATTTGAAATATATTCCGAGACAGTTTCGGGTGTGTCTACAGTATCTTATTTTAAAAGATTTGGGAGTAAAATATAGTGGGATATTTCTAACACCAGATACAAAATTTAGAATTAGTACTGCATATGAATAAGTATTTTATAAAACGATTATGGAATCTGTGTAATACAATTAATTATAACAAAAGCTGATTTGACTGAAACACCAGCGTACCCTACCCTGTGCAAAGCTGAATCGGCTGACAATAAATTTGCCTACGAAATAGACGTGCGTGCTCGCGCCTGCACAATAATAAATAAATTTTATGTTCGTTCCGACCGTACCTACGTACTCCTGTTTTAACATTTATTTGTACAGTACATTACTGACGTTACTCTGTTGCATAACGGGTACACACCCTAAATAAATTGGGAGTCATATCACGTTTTAGTCGGATGGAACGCGTTCCAGCATTTGTCTAGCTTTAGTACATTTTCTGATGATGCAAAAATTGGTGCCCTTTTTTATCGTTTTGTATAGTCACTAGCGAGCGTTCTGTCCAGGTGTTTGGTTGGTTAAATTTTAAGCAGAAGATGTTATTTATGTTATAAAAAAATATTTGATTATTTCAAATTATATTAAGGCCAATCGTGGTACAGGGGCACAAGACTAAGATTAAGTTATTGTAAACACAACGGTTGTGAATTCGATTCCCACTTGAGGTAATGTAATATTTGATATTTTCAGATCTTCGCTATGGCGTCAAGGCAAAGTGCGGTGTTGAGTTCCGGTACACAACGCGCAATGCTCAAGAATTCAGTGAAATGTAGGAGGGAGTGTCTTCACAAAAACCCTCTTGCAGAATGCACACACGTTTCAACTGCATCACAACGAAATATCAAATTATTTGCACATTTTTATTTTTATCACAAAACAAGGAGGAACGTAACTTTATTTTCTACGACCAGCGGCGACGTCGAGACGATGTGTTCTGGGACTTCGCTTAACTAGGCTGGGGCACATAACTTAATGGTCAATATTAAATTTAACATTTAATTTAAGTACTCGTATTACTTAATAAAAGGCTTTATTATTTATTATTTATTTATTATTACTTAATAAGCTAGCAAAATTATTTATCTCTACATCTTTTTGAATAGACTATTTAATGTTTTGACGTAATAAAGAAAGCAAGGAAAACGCTTAATACGAAATATTTGAAGATTTTCCTTCTAAATTTACGCATTACCCTCTTTTTATGGATTTTTTGTCTTGAGACGGTGAAGTATCTTCTAGGATAAAAAAAATTGACTATACTTAAAACAAAACACTATTAAATGTCAAATATTAAGAGCACATGATCATAGCTTTCGCTTTCATACATAACAATGGAGCCATGATGAATCTTGGTAATAAAACTAAAACAGCTCATAATGTTTTCACCATTGGTTTTCCACATACAGTAAGTCAGAGGGAACCTTGTGTTAAGACACTCCATTTTCCGCTGAAATTTCGAAGCATTGCTTGTTGGGGGACTCCACGCTGCGCTTTGCCTTGTTATCAGAAATGAAAATAAATAATAAGCAATAATTCGTTCCCCCGAGTAGGAATCGATCCCACAAACGATGCGCTTATGCCACTGCGCCACGATGACCTCAATTATGATGTTTTCAATTCAAAGTTTATTTAGAGTCTAATTCTAAGTTTATTTAGAGTCCGGTTTGAATCCGGTTTGTTTCAAATTTGCCCCCGCTGCTAAACTATGTCGTATAGTAAAAAAATAAATTACAATATTTTCAAATAAATATATAACAACAAGTGATAATCTGAACGATAACTGCAAATTGAATACATTACCAACGACGCCAAAACTGGCAATGAACTTTGATAATACAATTATTTATTCTTTTTAACACCACTTCGGCCAAATTCTATTAAAATTTTTGCTAGTGGCTAATATCCAATTCTGTGGAGGAGACTTTATCGCTTATAAAACGTAATAATGTGTTAAATTTGACAACTTCCGATGCAGAAGTTCGAGTGTAAAAAGAAAAGTGTAAGTTTTATCCAATATCATAAAATAAATTGCAGGTACAGAATTTTGATATTTAATTTAAATAAATGAGATATACGGGTAATCAAAAATAATATATTGTATTTTTATAATAACGTTACTTTTCACCAATATTTTGTTATGTTTATATCACCATTATTTTTTGCTAACGACCCCACCCCGGATTCACACGGCAATGCAATATGAAGCAATCCGGGCATAAGTAAAGCAAATTTTTTTTTATTTAAGAAATTCATTTAAGCCTTAAGAATGTTGACAATCAAACAAATGGCATAAACATTAAATGAAACGTACAATATTATATTAAAAAAAGTTACTAATATATTAGGAAGTTATAGGATTTACATTAAGTTATTGAATTTATGATATAAACTGTTATATATTAAAATTTTCGTATTTGCAGTCTCTATAAGTGCGTTACAAACATACTTGTATAAAATCATAATAAATAAATAAATAAGAAAACGTATAAAAATTTTAACTTAGCGGGGTTTGAACCCGCGCCTCTTAAAAATGTAAAAAATAAATGTTTAGTTAAAGTGGGCGAAGCCGCGAGCGGGTCTCTTGTAATAAGTATAACTGACATTACTCAGGGATATAGAAGCAGTCCAATGGTAAAGTTATATCGTGAGTACTTTTTGCATTTATTTGTTACAAGGTACAGTACAAATTTAATAATATAAACCTTTCTTTTTTGAAATATTATTATAGATAGAGAATAGATGTTTAGAAAAGTTCACTTACACTATATAGGGAACTTTGGATATTTAAACAACAGACACTTGTTAAAATAACCTGCATTAAGTATGATAATCGAAACAGTTCAACAAACTTTAAAATAATAATTTTTATTTACTGATTATAATGTACAAAAGATTTTTAAATTCATATCTTTTCAAATTCACGCTCTACCCCGCATACATACATAGTGTTAAAACACTCCATTCCCCACTTTCTGCTAAATTTTTAAGGCGTTGCGTATTGAGTGGCGGAGCTCAAGGCCGCGCTTTTTCTTTGTTTACCAGAACGAAGAAGTAAAAATATTAATAAATAATTATTCATTCCCCAAACTGGAAATCGAACCCAAAATGGCTGCGTTTCAGTTACACTCTTATGCCATTACGCCACGACGGCTTCATGGAAAAGCAGTTCATCATCACTAGTCCTCATCAAGTGCAATTGCCTTTGCCTAAACACGCAAGCTCACCAACCAACCACCATGCTAAATCATAATACTTTTCAAAAGTAAAATATTACTTACGTTAAATAAATACAAAAATATATATATTTTATTTTCATTTTAAAAGCACATATTAAGTTAAGTATTTTCCAAAACCAATATTGTAATTCATGGCAATTAAACGAAGCGAAACACTAACATTCAGTCGATGCGGGGCATACATTAAAAATCTATAATAGTATGCTCCTTCATACATACATATGTTCCCCTTCGCTTTGTTTTATGTAAATAGAGGTTAGTGCACACTTCTGCATAAAACCTATAATTTTACATAAAAAATACATAAAATTTCGAACGAGTCTAATTTATTATTTAAGTTTATGTTTTTGTTCGCATTTGCTGTATTAGGTACTAGAAATTGGTTATATTATTGTAGGTTGTTAATATTATGTTCTTTTAATATAGTCATTCATTATTAAGTTATATAAAAATATATATTTTTATATATATATTTTCATTTCCATGCATTATTGTGGTTATGAAGTGTATGTTTTCTATCGTTAACTCTTTAATTACTTTATAAGAAAAACTGTTAAGAATCTATCTAGCTAGTATCGTCTAACGACACTTCTTGCGTGATTCTGACGGTATTGTGTTGCGGAGCTTAACGCCACGCTTTGCCTTGACACCGGAGTGAAGAAACGAAAACATAAAATGTTTCACTTCCTCCAGTAGAAATCGAGTCCACAACCTATTGCGTTTTTAGTCACATGCTTACGCACCTGCGCTACGACTGGCCTCACAGAAATATTTATTAGCTTCACGCTGTATCCCGCACACAGCAGGGTAGGCAGAGGGAACCTAGTGTTAAGACACTCCGTTCCCCACTTTCTGCCGAATTCTGGAGGCATTGCGTGTTGAGTGGCAGAACTCAACGCCGCAAATAAGAAATATTTATAAAATATTTTATGTCACCTACAAATATTTTTCCGATTGGACGAAGAGCTCATAACCACCCAAACCACCACAACGTTTATCCCACAAATTTTACGCGCAATATTTAATGTCCTTTGAATGTTAAATCGTTGTTTTGATTCGTATGTGCCATGCATTAAATCATAACATAGCAGCCCTGCGCGTTGTCGCAAATTACAGGCTATAAGACACGCATATGGTTAAAGTGCTCCGAGACAACCCTTAATAGCAGGACAGGATTCATGCCTAGATTCCGCTGGAGGCTAACTATAGTTAGATTTTCTAGTTTATTTATAACTTCACAAACATCAAGTAAAGACGTAAAATGATGTTGTAATACCTGTATACATAGGTAACTTAACTAAAATTCAATTAAGTCATAAGTAACATGAATATATTGCTTAAACTACAGCATTTATTTGAGGCCAATCGTAGCGCAGGAGTACGGTTATGGGTTCGATACCCACTCGAGGAGATAAATATATACCTTATTGCACAAAAAAAAACCATTTATAAATATAAAAAGCAAAAGTCCTAATAAGTATATAGTTAAAACGATGGGCTAGTTTCTAAAAGGCAAGTTTCGGAAGTGGATATCTATCAAACAGCAGTGAAAGTACAAATGCATTTAACAGATGCCCAAGAAATGTTGCAATCAATAACAAGTCCTAAATTCCTTACTTCGCTACAATAGGCAATCGGCATTCCTGAGTAGGGTATCGCTGACACAGAATCCCAGTTAATTTAATATCTTAATCTTTTACTGCCTATGAGATTTTTTTGGGTTAATTAATAGGCCAAAAAATTCGGCAAGTGAATTGCATCAAGATCTCTATTTAAATTTTCGATACCTTCAGGCAGTCCATTTAAGTTACTATGACGGGAAAATTGCAAATCATCCGCATACAGATAGAAAGGAGAAGTAATGATTCTAGAAATATTGTTAACCCTACAAGCCCAATTATATTTAACTGGCTATAAAGCACTATCATACGTGTATGTAAAAATGAAGTGTAAAAATAAAATCACTGTGTTCTCGCATTGTTTCCTGGTTATAGACAATATGTTTTATTGCATTAGTTATTGAAAATACAGTGTTAATAATATATACTCTTTATTTAATACAATCACAGTACTATAACTGACTCCTAAATTAAAATCAATAAAAAATTAAGAACTCTTATTTTTTTTCTTATAATTCGGTTATTTTTACAAAAATCAACTGGTTTTACACTTTTTTATAAAATAACATCAACATGTATTTTTTTTATTTAGTCTCATAGAAAAAATCTATCTACACTGACAGTCTTGATAAATATAAAAATTGTATTATCTGCATATGGCTTTTTCCCATTTGCAAAACTGCGCTTTGGTCATCCGCCTTTTTTATATGAAAAAAATCCACAATAATCTTCTTTACTTCTGGCTAATTATTGATTAACCAGTATTTTCTGGAAATGTCAGTAACACATTTTTTAAAACAATTTTTATTTTATTAAGTAGAATTTTCTTCAAAGTAGTTACCATCAGTTATTTTTGTTTTTTTAATGTAAACTCTGCTCATTTTTTTGTAAAATCTATGTGATTAATTCTTATTCATTTATGTTATTGTGACAGTATATGATTCAGGAGTTCACAAAAGCGATATTTGATATCCCGTAAAATCCTCCTATCCTACATATCAGTATTCCTGTTACTAAGCATAGAGGAACATATCTGATCGAAAGAATCTCTGACTTCAAAGACTTCTTGGCTTCTATCCTTAACTACTGAGTTGAGATGATAAGCGTGAAAATAGTAGCGATATTTTGCTGCGGTATACGTCAAATTTACAAAGATTGGGCTTCTAGGGTATATATAGGCAGAAAAAACAGGAGAAAAGTCGCCGCCTTTTGGAATGCTAGCAGAAAGAAGCCAAGTCAATGTGATATCGTTAGCTTTAAAATTTTGCCAGCGGGCGCAGATGTAATAACGAAACAGCTTATAGCTGTAGATAAAATATTGACTTTGCTCGAAATATGCCAAAAAGTATATCGAAGTCAACAGAGTTAAAAGAAACAGATATCTAAGAGTACCATAACAGTGAGCTTGGTGTTGTCCATAGCACACCGAACGTCCTCCGTTATATTCAACAGAGCTCCGACTGTGTTTGATGGGGACGGAAAACGGACTGGAAATGACACAGTAGATTGGTAGGTAATTGATATTAGTTGATAGAAAGAAGTAAGGTTGGTTATTGGTTAAAGATTTAAAAATCTTAGATAGAACAAAGAGGATAAATATGGGCCGGTAATAATGGATATTTAAGGGATTGGAGGTTTTGGATTATGAAATGACATAGGCACTCTTCCATTGTGAAGGAAAGACATTACTTCACAGTGAAAAGTTGATAATGTGGATGACCACTGGTGCAATGCTTTCCAACACCAAAAGAATCATCTCAAGGCTGAAATTGTCAATTTCAAAGGCTTTGATAGAAATGGAGTGGACATATCTCTTGACATTAACCTCCAACATAGCTTTAACTGTTAACTTTTTTTACTTTAACTCCAAGAATTTCTAAACTTGTGCTTCACTGAGATTCAGAATGGAAATATCGATGCTTAGCATCCCGTAAGATTTCCTGGCAAAGGATAATTTTTTGACTTGACTCTGTCACGTTTAGCCATTGCATTCTTGATCAGTTGTGTTAACCAGTGGGTAGATGCATGCTTCATACGAACTGGTCTTACAGGGGCATAGGTATTATAAATGTTAATCAGTTCAGCAGTTAAAGATTGTACCATAGTATCAATATTTGATGACATAATGGAAGACCAGTTGATGTTCCTCATATCCGAAGGCCGAAGGTTCTCAAGAACTCCGTCCAAGGTACTAAAACAGTCGGCTTGATTATTGGGGGAGTACAGAAATCCAACTAGTCCTCTAACATGATGCAAGGTCAACTCTAGAAAGAGGTATTCAAGATATCCATCAGGTTGAGGAGTTTTGAGGAGAGAAAAATAACACTAGAGGGAATATGGTTGCGGAGATAAATACCAACGCCAACGCCGCCAACAAGCAGTGCGGTCATTGCGAAATAGCTGATAAACGGGAAGGGAATCATATATTTAATTAAATTAATATTTTCAATTCTTCGCTTTGGTGTGGACCGTTGAGTTCAACTGCACCACTCAATGCTCAGTGCCTCTAGAATTCGACAGAAAGTGGGAAGCGGAATGTCGTAACACTTGGCTCCCTCTGTCTAACGTGCTACAAGTGGGTGAGCAGTAAAAAACTCTCACAATTATAAGCCTTTTTCTGAATGTGAACAGAAATATAATTTATTTACAAGTAAACAGCAAAGCTCATTAAAATTTAAAAACTGAAAGGAAACAGCAATTATACAATAGACGCAACATTTTTAAATACCTATTGAACAGTATTACATAGTAAGCCGTTTTGTTTACAAAGGCAAACTAAAACTGTTTTTTTTATATTCTAGCAACAACTTCCAAAGGCTATGGAGCAAAATAAACCGATTAGCATGTTCTACAATACACATACAAAAGATTTCTCGAACATAAAATCAACTGAAAACATTGTAAGCTAAGTTTTAGCATATTTATTGTATTATGACACTTAGGTCGAGTTGAAAATTTGTAATAATTTGTAATTGTAATTGAGACGGGTCGACGTGGTGTTGGACATAAAACTTTACGGCTGTTGTCACTCCTTAGATTTTATGATATGGAGTAATATACACTTCACACAAGGAACGGCGATGTCTGACATTGAAATATAACGATGTCTGACATTATACATTGAATTATTATTTATTTGTCAATTCGCTTAAGCCATCTCTCGGCTTAAGCCCTAAACCGTGGTGGAGGTGAGAAATTGTAACTTGTATAATGACAGCTATAAAGATGTTAAGAACTTGTTTAACATAGAGATGTTTTAAATATTATTGTCGTCTCTTATTTTTAATGGCTCAATTCGCATGTGAGCGCACATTTGTTGTTATTTATTGTATTTTATGTTACTGGAAAGTTTTTTTTCAAGGTTCACGCTGTATCCCGCATATACTTACACGTAGGCAGAGGGAATCTAGTGTTAAGACGCTCCGCTCCCCGTTTTTCGCCGAATGTTGGATTCATTATGTATTGAGTGACGGAGCTCAACACCGACACTAGAGCAAAGAAAGAAAAAATTAAATATTTAATTTCCTCGAGTAGGACTCGAACCCACAATCCGTATATACCTGTCACACCACGTTTGTGCCCCTGCGCCACGACTGGACAGGTTATAAAAAATAATGAGTAATTATTCTGTATGTTTGAAATGTGTTTTCAATAGAGTAGTAAATTTTCCATTTAGTTTACATACTAATCCAACAAAAAAATAACAAAACTATATATTTTTTATAATTTGGTGAAAAAAAACTGTTATAAATATATTTTTTAATATAAAACGAAATAAAACGACTAAAAGTTTAAATTTGAAATTTAATTCCTTTGTTCATTACTTAATTTGCTTTCAAGAGCGAAGATCAAGCGCATTCCACCCCACGTATTGGAGTTATGATAAGTTAAACTTACTGAAGTCAACTGCAATATTCAAAGAAAGGTTCGCTTTTTGTGAACCCTCGGGATATGCTCCTGGGGCGTCTAACAAACCGTGATAAGTCAGAAAAGGGGATGTAAGACGCGAAAAGAAAACAGAGATGACCAATTTTAAAGCAGCCGAAGTTGATATAAAATTCTGTAGGAAACATCAAATCGTACCTATAGTAGAATCAGTCAGCCAATTCTTTTAGTGAATATTATTAAATAGTTGTTATGTTGATACAAACAATATTTTCTTTTCATATTTATAGTAGTGGGCAAACAATAAATCATTATATATTTTAAGACTTCTATGTCTTCTATGAGGCCAGTCGTGGCGTAGGGGCACAGGTGTGTGATTGTAGACGTGACAGGTTGTCGGTTCGATTTCCACTCGAAGACAAGAAATATTTTAATTTCTTGTGTCGTGCCAAAACGCGAAAGAAATCGACGAAAGTGGGAAGCAAAGAATTTTAACACTAGGTTCCCTCTACCTACCTTGCTATTTATTATGATTATTCTTAAACACAAGATATCAAATAAGAAAGTTACTATATATAAATATAATTCATCATCATCACCATCTAAATAAATCAAAAACAACCATTTCACTACACAAAAAAACAAAAATTACCATTTAAACAAACCATACTCTATCGAATTGAATATAAATTATTCTACTATAATAAAATTTAGTCCATCCAGCAACAGCTACCGAGAATTCGACTAAATAAAGTGAGGTGATTACAGAAAATGAGGCAAATCGTCGCTGTAAGTGGCCGCGCTCCCAACGCACTTTACTAAAACTGTATATTCAAATAGTTTTATAATCGAGGCCAGTCGTGGCGCAGCGGCACGAGGTGTGACTGCAAAACCGACTGGTTGTGGGTTCGATCCCCACTCGAGGAGATGAAATATTTACTTAAATTTATATTTCCATTTCTTCGCTCTGGTGTCGA